>PVIJ01003795.1:0-128449 GCA_004024925.1 Scalopus aquaticus | reverse complement strand
TGTAGTCCTGTTATAAATGAAACCATTCGATATTTTTCTCTTTCTTTCTGGCTTATTTCACTGAGTATGATCCCCTCTAATTCCATCCATGTTGCTGCGAATTGCATGTGTTTATCTTTTTTGAATGCTGAATAGTATTCCATTGTGTATATGAACCACATCTTCTTGATCCAGTCATCTATTTTTGGACATTGGGTTGCTTCCATACCTTTGCTATTGTGAACAGTGCCGCAGTGAACATACGGGTGCATGTATCCTTTTGAATTAGTGTTTTTGTGTCCTTTGGGTAGATTCCCAAAAGTGGTATTGCTGGGTCGTATGGAAGCTCCATGTTTATTAGTGTGAGGAATCGCCATACAGCTTTCCATAGTGGTTGGACCAGTTCACAATCCCACCAGCAGTGTAGAAGAGTTCCTTTTTCTCCACATCCTTTCCAGCATTTGTTGTTGCCTGTATTTTTAATGTGTGCCATCCTCACAGGTGTGAGTTGGTATCTCATAGTGGTTTTGATTTGCATTTCCTTGATTATAAGTGATGTTGAGCATTTTTTCATGTATCTGTTGGCCACTTGCTTTTCTTCTTTGGAGAAGTGCCTTTTGAGCTCTTCTGCCCATTTTTTGACTGGATTGTTAGCTTTGTTTTTGTTGAGTTGTGTGAGTTCCTTGTAAATTTTTGTTATCAGTCCTTTATCAGATGTATTGTGTGCAAACATCTTTTCCCAGTTGGTAAGGTGTCTGTTTGTTTTGGTTAATGTCTCTTTTGCTGTACAGAAGCTTTTTATTTTGATGTAATCCCATCTGTTTATCTTGTCCTTCACTTTCTTTGCTTTGATGGATGTGTCTTTCAAGATTTTGCTGAGATGTATGTCGTGTAGAGTTTGCCTATATTTTCTTCTATAAATTTTAGGGTTTCGGGTCTTACGTCCAGGTCTTTTATCCATTTTGAGTTGACTTTTGTGCAGGGTGTGAGGTAGTAGTCTAGCTTCATATTTTTTGCATGTGGCTGTCCATTTTTCCCAGCACCATTTATTGAATAGACTGTCCTTGTTCCACTCCATTTTCTTTGCTCCTTTGTCAAAGATTAGTTGTTCATAGATATGTGGCTTTAATTCTGGGTATTCTATTCAGTTGCATATTGGTCTTTGTGTCTGTTTTTGTTCCAGTACCATGCTGTTTTAATTATTATGGCAACCCTGAAAAATTTTTATTAGCTCTCATTTTGAAGATATTTCATATAATCCATTTTATATGTATCCCCGTGTAAATTTATCCAGTGGGACTGCAACAACATCCTATATCAGCCTAATGATGTAATATTGCATCACATTGCATAATACCATCATACACACATCATACAGAGTTGATTGCAATACTACTACCAGGCGGCTGTTGAAGTAAGCTGACGTCAGTAGTGCACTATAGAAAGCCCTGTCGGAAAATATTTCAGACTTTGTGTGAGGCAGTTTAAGTCACTGTTCCTTAGAACTGTTATTATTTTGTCCATTTAGGCACAATACAGAACAGTAATGCCTCAAAAGTGCATTAATAGCGTGGACAATTTCTGCTCTACTTGTGGGGAAGTGACATTTGCCAACCAGAAGAAAAGTATCACTTCTCAAGTGAAGAAGGCTTATCATCTCTACTTGGGATGCAAGGTTGGTGACCAAGACAATCCTTGGCCCTGCATATATGCTGTGCTACATGTACAAGACAGCTTTCACAGTGGTTCAATGGCAAAAGACCATCAATGCCGTTTGCAGTCCCCATGGTGTGGAGAGAGCCAAGCAACCACATCAAAGACTGTTACTTCTGCTTGGCTCCTCCTCTTTCCAGCATAATAACAAAGCAAAAGAAATCAAGAATAGTATACCCAAATATTCCATCTGCATTGAGACCAGCTCCACATGGTGAGGGACTTCCTATTCTAGAACTTCCAGCAGAATATTCTCTTGATTCATCTGATGAGGACAAGGGTGAGCCGACCTGTTCTCCTGTTCCATCAGCATGCAGTGATCTAGATTTTCTCTGTGGTGCATCATCAACCCCCACACAGATTAACACAGGAAGAACTCAATGACCTGGTTCGTGAGTTAGACTTACCCAAGAACAAGGCAGAATTGCTAGGATCAAGACTCCAACAATGGAATCTTCTAGAAGAAGATGTCACAATTACTTTATATCGAAAGCACCACCAGCAGTTGGAGCCTTTCTTTAGAAAGGAAAGTACTCTGGTATTCTGTTCCGATATTGAGGGCCTCGTGAATGCCTTAGAAATCACTCATGACCCACAAGAATGGAGACTATTTCTAGACTCTTCGAAACTGAGTCTTAAGACTGTGCTTTTGGACAATGGAAACTGTCTTCCATCTATTCTATTTCTGAACAGCTGTACAAGAGACAAGCGAAGAAATCTAAGTAGTAGTCTATGACTTGATTTTTTACAGGTATTAACCGTAAACCTATTACTATTGGCATGCATTTTGTGATGTAAATATCAATTTATTGCAGATTTCAAAAATAACTAGAGGCAAAATTAGAATTTGACTGTCATATTCATGTTGAGCACATACGAATTGATAAGAAATGACTAATTTTATTTCAGTAACATGACTTTTGTAAAAATTTATTGACCAGTGTAAGCTGCACACTCCTAGCATAGATAGGTCTCTCTTTTCAATAAAATTGAGGTCTTTTGGCAAGATGATCATCATCTTGCTTCATCATCTCTCTCATATGTTGTAGAACAGTACCTCACACTTCGTAAACCTGATGGTTGAATACTCATTGATGCTGAAAAAGAGCACAATGGGTTCCAAGGTATGACAAATTATGCTTATTTAAAGAATAAGTTTACAGTTTGAGTTAAATGTGTCAATATTAGACTCAGTGCTTGTCAGGGAAGTGTAGAAAAGAGGCTTATGTGAAAAAAGGATGTTAAGTGATGTTTTCAAAAGTATGTAAGATTATTTGGTGGAATTAAGCTTTTGCATCATCCGAGCTTTTATTTCTGAAATTAATAACTTTACATGTTTATGCTATTTGGGGCAAAGAATTGGAAGGGGAAGTGACAAAAGAGACCAGCATGAACTGGTAGTCAGCTACCCACTAGTAAAAGCTAGAGAAGACTGCATGTATGTATTCACTTGAATATTTCAAATGGTATTTTAATATTGCAAATGTGTAAAGCTAATCTTAACATACATAGCGACAGCAAGCTCTCTCCATGTCTTCCAATTCATGATGGAAATGTATCTATATTTCTAAAAGATTCCAGGGAATTCTAAGAAAAATATAAAGAAAGTATAAAACAATTTAATGACAAACAAAACTCACTCTTGGAAAGAGTAAGACACATATGCTTACAAATAGAGTTCTCTTATCTTTCTATAAGTTGTCCTGGCACCTTCATCACAGACTCTGTGATAGGGGACTTTTATACTTTTCACTGCTCATAAGGGACTAACTTGTTGGCAATGCTTAGCAACATGTCTCAAACACCTTCTGTTAACAGTGCCATCTGGCCTAAGATGCGCTGCCAGAAAGACTTGTTAATCATTGTTCATTGTCTCTCTCTCTCCCTCTCACCTTTGATTATTTCACTTGAATTTTAACTAAATTTAGAGTTCAGAGGAAAAGTTATTTGATACATACATACACACACTGCATGAGAAATAGGGTCTTGTCTGTCTGTGTCCACCTATGTAGGCACCTCTTTTTCCTTGATAAACTTGCCATATGCTGATAAAAAACAAACAAAAAACCCATAAATTTTTGTTAAATTACTTTATTTTTCAATACTGCATTTGACTATTAATTAATTAATGGCATATAAAGTTTAAGAACAGATGTGTCTGCAGAAAATATTATATTTTAGTTTTTAACTCCTTGGAAAGCTAGAAGGGTTGAACTGGAAAAATTGTGGACCTATGCTTGATAAGAGTAATGGTAAAATGAATGCTGTAGTTGATACTTATTGTCATTAGCTACCTTTTTTATATGTCCTCTTATTGAGCACCGTCTTTAAGACAGGAACCAAACTTAATACTTCCAAAAATATATATTCACTATTAGATATGTTATACAAATAAGAAATAAAGTTCTCAGTGAAACTTCACACAGACTGTAAAATTAAATATTAGGACTAAATTCATGACGTTCTTGATTGTTCTTAGTTTATTTTGTAGTTTTTTCCTTCCCTTTTAAAATGAAAGTAGGATTACTTTGTTTTATGATTTATTATACTTTTTTGATTTGCATTTCTCTGATAATGTAATTATGAGCATTTTCATATGTCTTTTGGCCATCTGTAAGTCTTCTTTAGAGAAGTGTCCATTTAGCTCTTCTGCCCATTTTTTGATCGAGTTATTTGACTTTTTATTGACTTGTATGAGTACTTTGTATATCTTGCATATTATTCCCTTATCAGATGCAAGTATATTGCCCATTTGATAAGGTGTCTTTTAGAGATAGTTTCTTCTGTTGTGTAGATATAATCCCATTTTTTAAAAAAAGATTTCATTTATTTATTTTTGCATAGAAGAACTTTGTATAGGCCAGAGGTACAGGGGGTGAGAGGGTTCACCAAAGACACAGTGGGGAGCAGAGCAGATCAGTTGAGTGAAATATACTAAGGGGAGCAGTGGGCCAGACAGGAGAGGTCTGCTGTGGCATTTGTGGGTTAGCTCCCTGGCTAGGGATCAAACTCAGGCCATCAAGGTGATAGTGCTGAGACTTAACCCCGAGGCCACCAGGGGGGCCCTCTAGTCATATTTTTTACTTTGGCCTTTGTTTTCTTTATTATTTTAGTTGAGTCCTGAAAGACATCACTGAAGCCTAGTTCTCAGAGTGTTTTATCTGTGTTTTCTTCAATGTATTTTATGGTTTTAGGCCTTATGTGCAAGTCTTTAATTTACTTTGAGTTAACTTTTGTGTATGTATGAAATAGTAGTCTAGTTTTATTCATTTGCATGTGGTTGTCCATGACTTTCTTCATACATTGTTTCTTTACTTCCACTGTATGTCTTCAATAGAGTTTATATTTGGGTGAGGTAATTCAGCAAGCTAGTGGCTCAGACCATGATTGAGAAAAGTGAGAGACTGGTATTCCAAACTAACCACCCACCTCTTTCTCCTCTCATGGAGCTATTAATGTAATCTGTTTTTGATTCTCAGCATCCTCAGGCTTGATTAGTTATCACAGGCAAAGGAAAGAGAATGGAATTGAGTCAATAGTCAACAGACTTCGTCTTGGTTCAAGAATTGTTTGTTACTTGCTTTCAGAAGTCTTCTGGGGATTTATTTTCCTTATCAGTAAAACAATACAAAACAAAAGAAAATACATTTAATGTCCATTGGCTTAAATGATCACTTTCAGTGTCTCTAGAGATTTTTTTTTTTTTAAAGATTTATTTTTTTATTTTTATACATACAAGCTGGGGTACAGGCCAGAGGCGTGGGGCGGCGAGAGGGCTCACCAGAGACAGAGCGGGGAACAGAACAGGCAGATCAGAAATACACTGCTGAGGGGAGCAGCGGGCGAGGCAGGAGAGGTCTGCCGCACCATGTGGGATTCTCCCTGGCCGGGCATCGAACTCGCGTCGCCGCTGCCGACAGCTCCACAGCGCAGCGCTTAACCGCTGCGCCACTGGGGAGGCCTCTCTAGAGATTTTGAAATAGTTTTCTGAAGTCTTACCCAGTCTCATATTGTCTTTTGGTTATTATGGTAGGATTTAAAACCATGTAGGTGATGCTGCCTTTGAGATACCCTTGAAACCATTCAGATCCAAAAATATCCAGGCATCTTGCCTAATATAAAGTGTTAAAAAACAGGTTAAGTGCATCACTTTGAAGCTATCCAGAGCCACTGCAGCACAAGTTCAATCCCTGGCCAGGGAGATTCCCACATGGCACAGCAGACCTCTCCTGCCTCGCCAGCTCTCCCCTCAGCAGTGTACTTTGGTTGATCTGCCTGTTCTGCTCCCCACTCTGTCTCTGGTGAATCCTCTCACCACTCCACACCTCTGGCCTACACCCCAGTTCTTGTTTGCATAAATAAATAAATCCTTGAAAAAAATTTAAAAATAAAAAAAATAAAGTGTTAAAGGTATAGTTGTGTTTTGAATTAATCCCTCCTCATGTGTTCTGTCATATTTGAAAATTCAAAGCCGTGTGTGTGTGTGTGTGTGTGTGTGTGTGTGTGTGTGTGTGTGTGTTGCTGCCACCTTCTTATAAAGGACAGGCTTTGAGAGAGAATAAGAGCTGCTATTCTACAGGTATGTGACTAATCCTAGTACTATTTGCTATTTCTGAGTAAATATTTTCTGTTTTAAAGAAGGGTATCTAAAGGATAGTATAAATTGCATTATAGCCTTCCCTTTTATAGTTCCTACATGCTCCCAAGAATGTATTCAGACTCAAAGACTTAATTTACACCCTGTTGGTGAAAGACATCACGAGGTTTTGTGATTTTTATTCTCTTGAGAAATAGAAGCTTATTAGAACAATATTATAAGTTGATTAAAACAAAAGAGGGTTTTTTAAAGGTAATCAGTATTCTCTGCGAACTAGAATCAGCGGTTTGCTTTAAAATGTAACCAAAGATTTGTCAATAGGTTTGTTTCCTAAAGACCATACCATTGAGTCAGAAATTTGCCAAATTCTCATCAAACTATTCTTTAAGGAGACCCAGAAAATACAGGATTGGTAAAAGCCAACCAGCTGTCACTGTCAGCCTGCATTTTTGTAAGCCTCTATAACCCTAAATTACTGAACAAAGTAGAGGTCATATAAAGTGTCAGCGCCAATTTCTCCTTCTCCCTGACTTGTCTTCCCCAAACACAACTTGGCTTATATAAGTATTCTATGATTTGTTATCAGATCCATGTGAATTTGAGATAAAAGCCAAAATGCATTATTGGGAGTCAGAAATAATCTGGTACCCAATTTTTCCTCTTACCATTATAGCAAAGGGTACATTTCCTACCTACCTAATGAGCATGCTCTTTCTTTCTCCTGAAACCCTCAGTTAATAACTTGAGATTTTTTCACAATGTGGTAAGGGCTATAGCAAAGGGGAAAATAGTCTTTTTGGCCTTGAAATGTTCAGCTACATAACTTTAAAGTATGAAAAAAACCCACTTTTTCATGCACATGATATGTGACATGTCAAGGTAATTTGGATATAATCAATTAATATGACAGGACTTAGATTCAGGTTTAGTTAGTATCATGTCTGAGTTCATGGCAATGGTAGTCTTTTAAGATTAGAATAGACTTTACATTTTTTTCCTTTGGGAACATTTTAACAGAATTTATTTGTTTTAACATGCTTAAAACATGGGAAGCCATGCATATTGTATATGCTTTAATATAAAACAGTTTATTTTCTATGATAAAGACATCAGGTGAGAATTGCCTTGTATTTAAGTCTTTTTGAAGTCTTACACATTATTTAGTGTCCTTTCACTGAATTTCTTTTGAGCAGCAAAGTTCCATTTGAAGAAGACGTATTAAATTTGATTGAATTCAGTGCACTTTGTTGTTGTATAGTGTACTTAAGTGTATTGATATTTTTTAATCTAAAAAAAAGGTGTAAAGGTAGGAATTTTAACACAGATTGAATAATTATTTTTGAAGCTATGACCTATTAATTGCATGTTTTACATGTCCCTAGAAACCAGCCTTTTAAAGATCATTTTCAGAATCGCTAAGTATTTTGGTTATGGAAAGCGTCGATATTGCAACATCAGGCCAGTGGATGTTCCCCCTACATGTACCATTACAACTGAAGTAATCATCAGAACGTGGAAATACATCAGTGGTTCATAAATACCTATGCTCAGAATCCCACTACCCCCCAGACTCCTCAGGCCGCAAGATCCAGAAACAAAAACAGAATGATGCCTGACCTAGAGGGGATCTCTAGAACTCTACTTCAGCATGTGGGCATTTCTATCCTTAGGGAGCATATAATACCAGTTGATACATATTTTGAGTATACCCTGTAGCTATAGACAAATAAGTAAAAAAGAATGATGACGATGATGATATCGTTAGGTGCTTGGAGTAAAATACCCAGTGAGATCATTAAGTGTACACTTACAAGTTTCTGAATTTCCAACAATTTAGATATAATGAGAGCGCTAGCTCTTTATAAGAGGTATTAGATGATTCAGAAATGGTCCTGCTGAGTACTAACATTCCAAATATGATGATGCATAAGAAAGCTGAAATGAAATTGATTTTTGAATGTAAGAAATTTGAAATTTTAAAAACTAATACGTTTTTAATACTGTCTCCCAATATTTTGAAACAAGTGATTTTTTTTTAAGATTTATTTATTTATGCATACAAGCTGGGGTATAGGCCAGAGGTGTGGGCAGGGGAGGAGAAGATTCACCAGAGACAGAGTGGGGAGCAAAACAGGCAGATTGACTGAAATACACTGCTGAGGGGAGCAGTGGGCAAGACAGGAGAGGTCTGCTGTGCCATGAGGGAAGCTCCCTGTCCAGTGAACGAACTCGTGCTGCAGTGGCTCTGGATAGCATCAGAGTGCTGCAACTTACCCTGTTGTGCCACCAGGGAGGTCCACAAGTGGTAATTTTGAATTTAGACTTTCTGCAGCAGGGACTCAGAAGACATGGTATAAAGCCATAATCAATAAGTTTATGAATCAAAGTTTATGAATCAAATAAGTCTATGAATATTCATATCAAATGAGTTATAAAATCCTTTGCTTTCAGATTTTTAAAGTTTGGATTAAGAATTATGGAGTAATATATGTTATACAATATGATTTTAAAATGTATATCTGAAAGTGTATGAATTATTTAAATATTACAAATAAAACAATTGGGAATTTCAAATGATTTTTATACTTATATTGGTCAATAATATTTTGGTAGGATTTTTTTCAGTAGGAAATTAGGATGTTTGTCTTAGATTCTTACGTAAATTGCATGTATAAATCATTGGAAATACTTTTATCTAATTCTTTCTATGTGCAGTGTTAGGGATTGGAAAAATAGATATTAATACAGATTTTTTTAAAAAGATTTATTTATGCATACAAGCTGGGGTGTAGGCCAGAGGTGTGGGGTTGTGAGAGGATTCACCAGAGATAGAGTAGGGAGCAGAACTGGCAGATTGACTGAAGTACACTGCTGAGGGGAGCATCGGGGAGGCAGGAGAGGTCTGCCGTGCCATGTGGGAATCTCCTTGGCCGGGGATTGGACTCATGCTGTAGTGGCTCTGAATACTTCACAGTGCTGCACTCAACCTGTTGCGCCACCAGGGGGGCCCCAACATTAATAAAGATTGGTCATGTGTTATAAGTTACTTTGGCAGAGAGCAAGAACAGAGCCCCATCTTCATATGCATGTATATCTCTAGCATATTATGTAATTTTATTCACACAGTAGGAACGCAAATATGTAATTATTTCCTTTAAATATAGGAAATATATGCAAAGTAGCAGGAGGACTTAAGAAATAAGAATTATTCTTTCTTTTTACCATGAATGATGTAAAACTTGAACTGGGTTTTTAAAAATTGAGTTGGAACTTTCTCCAAAAAAGTGAGAAATGGCATTCCAGGAAGGGGTATAGCATGTACAAAGGCAGGCTATTTGTGATAAACTATAATTCATTCAGGTGCAGAAAGAGGGCCTGGAGTATCTAGGAGACAGAACTGGATGAATTTAAGGATGAGCAGGCATTCGGGTGATAAAGAGCTCTCTTCTGTATCCTCAGACTTCTTTTTGATTCCACATATACCGTACTACCATTGGCTTTTTTCTGTATTATTTCACTTAGCATAATGTCCTCATAGTATTCCATATAGTTGCAAATGGTAGGGCATCCTTCTTTTTCAAGGCCAAGTAATATTCTGCGTGTTTGTGTGTCTGTGTGTGTGTGTGTGTGCAAATGCTCACGTGTAACTCATATCTTAGTTATCCAGTTATCAGTTGATGAATACTTACGGTTGTTTCCTTATCTTGGCAATTGTGAATAATACTTCAGTGGACATGAAAGTGCAGATATCTCTTTGATATTTGATATTTTGTTTTTTTTTTTTAAGAAAGTGAGACTGCTGAATTATGTGGTAGTTCTTTTTTTATTTTAGGGGGAACTGCCATACTATTTTCCATTGTGGCTACACCAATTTACATTCCCACCAATAGTGCACTTGGGTTCCTTTTCTCCATATCCTTGCCAGTACTTGTTATCTCGTCTTTTTGATGATAGCAACTCTAACAGGTATGAGGTGACATCTCACTGTGGTTTGGTTTTGTATTTCTCTCATGATATCTGTGTTGAGCACATTTTCATGTACCTTTGTACATCCTCTTTGGAAAAAATGTTTATTCAAGTCCTTTCCCTATTTTTATTGGATTGTTTTGTGCTACTGAGTGTGTGACTTCTTCATATATTTTGGATATTAATTATATGACATTAGATATGTGACTTGCAAATATTTGATATTCCATAGATTGCCTTTTCATTTTGTTGACAACTCCTTTTTCATACAGAGCTTTGAAGTTTGATGTGGTCCCTCCTGTTTTGTTTTTACCTTCAAGTCCAAAAATATCATTGCCAAGGCCAGTGGCAAGAAGTTTTCCCCCTGTTATTCTTCTAGTAGTTTTATGATTTCATGTCATATTAAATCTTATTCCACTTTGTTCTGAATTTTTGTGTGTAGGGTAAGGTAGAGGTTCAATTTCATTCTTCTGCATGTAGCTGTCCAGTTTTCCCAGCACCACATCCTAACACTACCCTTTCCTTGTTTTATATTCTTGTTTCCTTTGTCATAAATAAATTGATCTCCAAGGCTCCTGGCTTTGAATTTTGACTCTTATGATCTCCAAATAAATAGGTTGGTTTTGATGACTTAACTTTCAGCACATCTTCTTGCCAAAATTTATATAGTTAAAAAAAATCAATAGTATAGAAATACAACAGTTTATTTTATTCTTATCATTGGATATTCATGTGGGTTATGTAAAGATGAGTTTTCCAGATAACTCCCCAAGTACTTTTGGCATGAAGTTACCTCCTATTTTAGTCCCTGTCATATATGTAGTTCAGGTTTAGCACTCAGCTTCCTAATTTCTCTTGTCACATATGTTAACTCACTTCCTAATTGTCTAAAGGGTTTCAATGATGGAAAAACACACTTTAAAGGCAAAATATTATGGATAGGCAGACTATTTATATTTGCTAATTTGTGCTTGGCAAAAACAAAAATAAAATCACACACACATGGAAACAAAGCAATTCATTGTAGTGCATTTAAATACTGAAACTCATTTACAAGGGAAAACAGCAATTACAATCGCCTCACTTCTGGAAATTAAAATACATTGTTTCTTAGATGCATGTATTTCACAAATTATCCCAAAATAATTTAGAACTGCTTTCATTTTTTTTTCCTTTTAGTTTCTGTATAATGTGAACACTAAACAAGAGATTATTATAGGAAAGACTCATGAACATGAAACTCTGTATCTGATCATTGCTAATAACAGTTGTAAGCTGTTGCTCTGCTCTCTGCGATTGATGTCAGATTCATTACAGGTTTGAATCCAAAATAATTGATGGAGCTAAGTTTTAAGATATCAAAACATCAGTATTTTAAGAGAATGATCAATTCTATGAGCAAAAAAGGAAATATGTATCCTTGCTTTTCTTAATATATTCTCAATGAAGAGGAGAATTTATAAAGGACCTGATAACTAAAAACTAATTTTTACTTGTGAAAAAAAAATTGCTTTTGTTGTGTTTACTTTTTTTCTCAAATTCAAAAATAATGTTATATAAATGAGGCATGGGAGTAATCTGAATTATTACAAGGCACAAAAGAGTAGTTCTGTATATTTTTTTCTTTTTAAAATAAATTTTGGATAGTTTTCAGCTATCATGGTGTTGTTGATAATGAGACAGAGAAAATATAGAGATTAAGATTTTCATATAGCACAAAGAGAAAACACAAGGGATTATAATATATAGTATTGTTTAAAATGAACCAGTTTCAGTATAGAAATTTTAAGGGAGAAAGTGATAAATAGGCTAGCATAAAAATTATGAATAATTTTATCAAAAAGAGCCTTAGAAAAGGAGGATGGGGCCTCCCCGGTGGCGCAGCGGTTAAGCGCTGCGCTGTGGAGCTGTCGGCAGCGGCGACGCGAGTTCGACACCCGGCCGGGGAGAATCCCACATGGCATGGCAGACCTCTCCTGCCTTGCCCGCTGCTCCCCTCAGCAGTGTATTTCTGATCTGCCTGTTCTGCTCCCTGCTCCGTCTCTGGTGAACCTTCTCGCCACCCTACGCCTCTGGCCTGTACCCCACCTTGTATTTATAAATAAAAAATAAATCTTTAAAAATAAAAAACAATAAAAAAAAAGAAAAGGAGGATATTAGCATCCAAGGTTATGTATTCACAACATTTAGTATTATATACTTTAGAATTCACTGCCATGAAAAATCTTCTTCTTTAACTTACACAAAAAATTCAAATAGTTATTGGCCAGTAACTAGAAAATAGCTTTATGATAGTAGTCTTAATATTTCATCTAGAAAAAAAAATGTATGTTTAAGGAAATCCTATTGTTAATCAGATCTATAAAGCAAACTCTTGGGTTTCATGCACTTATTTTTTTGTTTTAAAATACAGCTCATTCGTTGCACTGTAGCCTATATGGAACAAACACTATTGCCCATTTTTTTTTACTGAGATTTTGCAAGACCACCTTCTAGAACTTGGTTCCAAAAAACTACAATGTGGAATTGCAAAGTGTTTCCATGTTAACCTTTCTGTGTTCCCATTTTTACAGGCTATGGCTGCATACCCTCAATCATCCATCAGCTGATTCAGACGAGCTAGAGCTTCCATCATGTTCTACTGCCTTGAATCAGAAGTACTAGATAAAGGTAAGTAAAAGGCAAGTGGTGGAACAAAAAATTTTAAGACAGCAATTTATTTAACCACCAGGGAAGTGATTTTTTCGTTTTCAGGTAAGTTTTTGTTGTGGACCATGAAGAACTTATGAACATAGAAACTACCTCAAGGTCTTAACCAGTGAGTTTGGTCCAATGGTCTCCAAAGCAGATCTCCTGCAGTCAGCACAGGATGTGATACTAGTGTTCTGCTGAGGAACTTGTCAGCCTTAGAAGAACGATGAGTTCAGTCCTGTTACTCTGAGACTCCTGGAAGCATTAAAGATCACTGTAGGTCATTAGTTGATCATTAGCTGCTAAACATGTTACAGACAAAGATTCTTAACTTTTAGAAATATGTGGAAATAGAAGCACCAGTGTATAAGATAAGTAAACACATAAAAGCAGAAGAGTTTATTGTAGCTTTCTTTACAGTTGCAGGAAAAAACAAATAAAGAAGAAATAGATTTAAAAAACCAACATGATACTTCAAAAGATGGAATATTATGCCATTATAAGAAATAATGTTATATCTGTCTACTGTGTGTTATTAAGATAGAAAGCCTGCTGCAATATATATTTAGAGAAACAAGGAGGAATGTGTGGACAGTTGGCATAAAAAATGTGTATTTCTTCAGGGACTGGTGAGTCTAGAAAAGTCAGTTTAATAAAAATTAAGAGTAACTGAAAAATATTAATGGCATAATATTGTTAAAATACAGGAAAATTATGGCATTTAACATTACCTCAAAATGTTAAAATATGTGTGTAGACAAGAATTAGCATTAACAAGGACATAAAAATTTTGATTTGAACCATTGATGGAATTTTGGGTATCCTTTTGCTTAAATTTCTCTCATATTCCTATAATCTATAAAATGAAGAAAATATGCTAATTTCTTGGTTCTAATGGTAGAATATGGAAGTCTGTATATTTTAAAGCTCCTTAATTTGAAAAGTACTTTTTAATAAAGGGGAACTAAATATTAGAGCCCTTAGGTAATGGAACCAAGAGATTTTGATAGTATACAAAGACAAGACAATGCTAAAAATGGTACAGAGGTATACTGGTAGGATTCATACACACACACGTATAACTAATGTTTCTATATTCCCCTTTTATGGTTATTATGAACTCAATGTTAGTTTTAGAGTTTTGTCCACAAATCCTGTGTTCAGTTTAGCAGGATTATATGGAAAAGACCATGATGCAGTAAGCACACTTGATCATTTCTTATGGTTTGTATATTGAGGACTGTTTTAGGAAAACTGTGAAGGGGAAATCTATGCTTCTCTTTTCCTTCTTTTTTTTTTAAAGATTTATTTATTTATGCATACAAGCTGGGGTGTAGGCCAGAGGTGTGGGGTGGTGAGAAGATTCACCAGAGTCAGAGTGGGGAGTAGAACAGGCAGATTGACTGACGTACACTGCTGAGGGCAGCAGCAGGCAAGACAGGAAAGGTCTGCTGCACCATGTGGGAATCTCCCTGGCCAGGTCTCGAACTCTGCTGCAGTGGGTCTGCATTGCTTCATAGTGCTGCTCTTAACCCGTTGCACCACCAGGGAGGCCCCCTCTTTTCCTTCTTCTTGTGATCTTTTTAATACCCCTTGCCTGCCTGGTCTCTAAAAGGCTAAGTAAGATCTTAATAGTTGCTCTATTCTCTTTTTCATAAAACGTATTCCCACAAATGTTATGGATCTTTTACTCTAAGAAGTAAATAATTGATAAAGTTAGTTCTTACTTCTTGCTAGATTCTAAGAATTTCTTTGAGTGCCTAATTTGTTGCCATACTAATGACTAGTAGTGAAGTAGTTAAAAGTAGTGTTTTAAGATTCTGTACTTCAATAGGGATGTAGTTAGCTTGTGGATGCAGGTTGTTCCTTTGGAGTTCAAAGTTGGTTTGGAAGTTACCAAAATTTGAATCATTAAAACTTTACCTGTTATTTTGATATGTGACTTAACAAAAGAAGAAGGTGAGGATGATCAAAGGCACACAGGATTGAATGATAAAACAAGAAGTCCTTCCTGAGACCATGAAGGAGGGAATAGTATAAGTCGACCAGTTTCTACAGCCATCAGTCATATACTACTTTCTCTACATTTGGGGTGAAACTATAAAACCATATATAGAGAATAATATCCTGAAGTTTTTAACAAGACACATCTTCTATAGCAGACTATCAGAGGGCAAAACCTGAGGGTCACCAAAATGGAGAGTGAAAGATAAAACCTCTGGACTGAGTCACATATGAATATGTCCTTATTCTACCTGGCTATATATAAAAAAAAAAAATTGGGTTAAGAAAAATTATACTCCTGAATATTCATTTTACTTGTTGAATTTAATATTTATGTTATGATGAAGTCTACAATTCTAAATCAATTATGAAGAATGAGCAGGACTAAATACATTTGTTACTTTTACAAAATTCTGAGTATTTGAACCCTTGAGATACTGTAATTGATAATGTTGTTTTGCTTTATTTGTTTGTTTGTTTCTGTCATTGTTTTTCAGTTGAGGAATCTCTAAAGGAGGCATATTATGGTTTGATCCCTAGTCACTTAGGCAAGGGGGTTCTGCAGGCTAACCAGAGTGTAGATCTGTGGTTCTGACACATATTACTGTGCTAGTGGGTATCTTTTTTTCTATATATCCACTCAGACCAGGGTGGTGAATTATATATTACCATTCCAATAAACCTCGTGACCTAAATAGCATTCAGTTAAATTTCATCAGTAATAATATATTATTAGTTAACTAACCTTAAGACATTTATTCATACTAAGAAATTCTTCTGCTAATAAACTTTCCTAAGGTGTTAACTAAGGTAACTTGTACTTACTCTGCAGTAGAGTATTAAAGGTGACTTATCCCACAGACAGTATAACCAGAGTATGTAGGTCGCATTGGAGCTGTGGCTTTAGTTCAGACTTAAAGATCTTTCAATTACTAAATCTTCAAGCTTTAAGATAAAAGTGGAAAGGTAAAACTAAATATAGTTGGAATCCAGGAGGTAACTTTGAGGCTAAGGTTTCAGATGGGTCAAGCACATGGATGTTGAAATTAACTAAGATAATGTAGAGAGAATCTATAAGGCAGATATCAAAGTTCTTAGGGATATCTCTCTAGGGAGAGATTGAGATATTAATTGACAATAAAGAGAGAGAGGTATAGTTTAAGGGATTAGTTTATCAAGCAGGAAAGAGTTTTGTGTAGGGGAAAAAAAGAATATTGAGCTAGAAATGCTATAAAAGAGTAGTGGGGGCTGGAAGACTTTGGATATAATGTATGGGTTCGTAGGAAATGAGTGGGTTCTGAGAGGCAACCAGATTTCAACAAGTCAAGGAAAAGAAAAGTGGAAAGAGATTGAGAATAAAGTTTTTATTTTTATGTTTTGGGGTTTCTTTTTGCCAATTTTGGTCATAGTATGATAATACCTGACACATAAATAGTTGTAACGGAAACCTGCCTACATATACACAGTAATTATTTTTTGACAGAAATAGAATCCCACCCCGTGGACATTTTGCTTAATATTTCCACCAGTTGTAACCTTTCCTTTCCTTGTAATAAATAGCACAGCATCTTGTTGGGACTTCTTTTATTAATCAAACATGCATTAGGATATTTCCATCATTATTACGTTTCACAGAATTCTAAATAGATGTATGCTTCCTGATGTCAAAACGAGCTGTGTACCTTTACATCCATCACTCACTTAACAGAATTCCCTGCACTGTAACAGGTTTACAATAATTCCTTACCAATTTAAGTTGAAAGAACACATATGCAAATCATTTTAGAAAATATGCAAAATCAGTTAATAAGGATCAAGCATGTACAGTAGAGAATTCTCCTCTTCCTTAAAAATAGATATCTCCATTAAAAATAGGAACCTGGTCATTCAGAGGAGAAGTTACTTTTCCCAGCCATGTAGCAATGAGATTAAGTTCTGGCCAAAAGAAATCACACACACATTTCTTGTGAAAGCCCTAGGAAGTTTCCTTAAAAGGAAGGATCAAGCCCTTTTTTGTCCCTTCCTCCTTCCTACTGACTGGAATGTGATGACAGGAAGGCGTTTAAGCAGATAGATGATCAATCATGAGGTAAAGCACAGAAGTAATATTTGGTGGAACTGTCCCAGTTCCTCCTGTGTGCATCCCAGAACTTTTCTTAAATGATAAAATTTAAAAGTATGTTATCAGATCACTTTTAATTGATTTGAGTTTTATGATACTTGGAGCTACCCACAAAGCTAATTGATATCATTGATAGCTTTGGGTTTTTCTAGCATAGGTGTGGTATTTATTTTTAAAAAAAAATCAATTATCAGGCTGATGTACACAACTTTTAGTCAGGATTGCACTGTTCAAATTTGTGTCTTCTGTAATTTCTCTAGAAAACTATTTCCTTCTTCCTGATTTGAAAAAGCTATATGACATTTTGTTCCAGTAGTTTTCACCCATGAATGTGAAACAAAAGTTAAAATCTTCGATTAGAAATTATTTGCAGCAAAGTTTAAATAATAGAATCAATGGCAAAGTCCCATTGATATTTAAACTCTGGGAAGCTTGTGTAAAAGAAAGAAGCATTAGAGAGGTTTTTTTTTTTTTCCCTTTAAAAAAAAAAGGAAAAAAAACATTCCTCTAAGTATTTTACCCCTGATGGTTAAACTTACTTCTTCAATGTGGAATTTGCTCTTTAAATATTTACCTTGGATTTACAAAACCTTCATATATTTCTATTTAACATTTGTACAGCTTTTTATATTGTCAAATACATTAAATGAGGAAATTTGTTAACCTTCTTGCTATGTCAGTGAGGAAGGTCAATATACTTCTCTTAATTTCAAAGGCCTGTAGAAGTCAGATTACTTTCTTGAGGGAGGGGAGTTAAGACTACAGTTGCTATGCCTTGGCTACCTATTGCTGTATAATTGCTACTCCATAATTTAGCACTTCCAAAAGTAATCTTTTTACTATTTCCCATGAATTATGGGTCAGGAATCAGACAGGGCACGTGGGCATGATGTGTCTGTTCTGTATGATGGGGCCATAACACTCAAGAGGCCCTCTTCACTCAAATATCTGGTCAGGCCATGAGGATGGCTCAAATGTTTGGTGCTGATTAGAGTGATTCAGCTGGGGTCAAATGCCTGGAACATCAGTTCTTATCAGCTGAATTAGCTTTCATGTCTTCTCAGTAGAATAGCTGAATCTCTTAAATGACTCAGTAGAATAGCTGAATCTCTTAGCATCCACAGACCACAGAAGCAGAAGCTGTCAGATCTTAAAGCTTAGGCCTGGAACTAGAAACATATCACTCTTGTCATATTTATTCGATTTTTCACAAGCTATCATTCAGATGTGAGGGATGAGTGCTGTACAAGTGTGTGATATAAGATGTGTTTCTTGTTAGAGTGGCCAGGTAAAATGCAAAATACTTATTAGTTAACTGAATTTCAGATAAACAAGAAATACTGTTTTAGTAAAAGTTTGATCCATTCAATATATTGGATATACTTATAATGAAACATTATTCTTGGCTAATCTGAAATTCAAATTTAGCTGGGTATCATTCATTTTCATTGAATAAATACCATAATCTTAGAAGCTACCCATTTAACAGGCTGAATAGAGATTGATATTCTTTGGAGCACATCAGTAATATGCAGCTTATTAATCAATAATTTATAAACCATTCATCAGCCCCACCTATAGCTCCCAGTTCATTCAGTGTGTAGTTTATGTTGTTGACAACATCTCTGAGTTCCATAAAAGTGATCATGGCAATCAGATAAATTAATCAATGAAGCTACTGGGAAGGAAAGTGTGATACTCATAAAATGAGAGACTGAAAAGATCTTTCAATATAATTTTAATACCTGGATTCTTCTGAAAAGCTTCTTTATAATCCCAAGTTGTTTTTCTGGTAGTTTTCTGTATATTAGGTAGCATCGCAAAATAATGGTCTTTTGTTATTGTCCTTCCATTTAAAGTGAATAATACTATGTAGGAAAGTTGAAGCAGCTTAAATGCATGAACTTTGTTAAAATTCATTTAATATTTTATGTAATACATTTAATATCGTTGTTGCTTTTATTCAAGAAGAGCTGCTCATCCTGAGAGTTTTTTATTATGCTGCCAATAAATTCTGATTTAGCAATCTTTTTTAAAATTTATAATATTATTACTATATCAATTGGGTTAATACTAACTTATCCAGTATTTCTCAGTCACCCACTAAACTTGACTCAAATGTTATAAACACATTTTTCAAAAGAAATATGTAGTGTTACAGAAAAAGAATAAAGCCTAAAGATTTTTTAATACCAACACTATCCTACCTGAATTTTCTATTTTTTCCCTATCCTCTAGCCTTCCTGTTATCTGTTCAGAAATGTAAGTTTGATATTAAGACTACATAAGAGTGGGAAAAGGCCTCTTCTCAGGGAATGACTGCCCGCCCTTTAGTGTGTAGTGGGCTCGCACTAGGAAACATGGAACTTCCCCATCACTCTGAGAGCTGGAGGTAGAACATATTGCTGTATATTATGTGATTCTGAAGGAAATATTTTGAAAATTTCTCTGCTTTCAGTTACAAACATGATCTCTACAGGTATTAATGAAAACAATTTAGGTGGCAGTGATAGAAAATGTTATAGAATTATTGATAGAATATGGAATATGTCACTGAAAATAAGGAATATGTCACTGAAAGAAATTTCAAGTACTTGTCCAAAATCATGGCAACATTGAGAACAGAATGCAGAGTGTTTTTTAATCACGTGCTCTTCTCACTCTAATATATGCCCTGCTAGACTCATACAATTGCTAAACCCTGGCATCAATGGCTTCTAAAAATCTTTTTGGGTTAATAGGTACATGCCTTGTGTCTTCAAAGAAAATGTCTGTGAAACACTCCTGAAACCTTTGTATCTATTTCTTTAAGTACTTTTTCACAAAACTAAGGTTTGAAAGTTGTGACTTTGATTAAAATTTCTAACCAAGATTTAATTTAATAAAACGAGCATATTATGATCTGTTTCCAAATGGAATTTTGTTTTTAACATCTGCTGATTTTTATTTTACCAAGTTTCCATTGATGATCATTTAGGTTTTTTTTTAATCTTTTGCTATTAAATGCATTGGTCAACAATGCATATCAACAAGTAAATTCCAAGAAAGGGAACTTACTCTAAATTAATTATTTAACCTGCTGAATTTGATTTTTACATATTATAAGTAATTAATAACTGAGTTGTGATGATGATGATGATTATGATTGTCAATTCATCTACTTGAAAAATGAAATGATCAATCAGTTCATTTCGTTGACTTCATGTTTTTCTCACTAATAGATGAGCTGAAATGCCATTTTCATTATTTCTAATTGTTTGACTGGTGAAGCAGTTTTTCTTGGAAACAGAACTGTGAATTTTCAAAGCTCATGAAATAGGGAAAAGTGATCTCAGTGATTGTACAAAGACACACTAGTTTTAGAATTGATTTTTAATGCAAACTCATTCAATTCTCAGCTCGATTTGTGACTTTCCTGTGATATAGCAGTTAAAATCATTTAAGAGCTTCCTGGAATGCCATTTAGAGCAAATATGCAGACATCTTATTTAAAACCTGGAATACTGACAAACTCCAACAGATTGGGTCTCATAGGCATTAAAACTGTGGGAACATATTAGCAGTAAATCAACATTTCATTTTTCAGATTCTCAACAACTTAAACATGAATACAATGCAAATAAGTGTTTATTTGAATCTAACGGTTAAAATTAAGCTTTGTATTAACTAAGAAATTCAGTAAACTGTTCTAGCCTTACTGCTTTAATTAAAATTCTAATTTGTCTTGATTCTAATCATAGCTGCCAAATTACAAAATGAGGAAAATAATAAAAGAGGACAAGTAAGCATATGTTGACACATTTTAGGGCTTTTAAATTGTTTAACTACAAGATAAACTTTAAAAAAAATAGATTTCAGTATTAGTTACCTCAAACAATTAATTCATCCATCTATATAAATATATTTATCTTTGAAAGAATCAGTTTCCTTCATGTGCTTTTCAGTTGTATGCTTTTTGTTTGACCAAAGGAAAGGAACACTCATTAGACATAATTTTGAACTGAATCCCCATTGAAATAGCACGCTCTAATACTGTCTTATTAAGATTACTTCATGCAACATTAGCCTGAAGCTATGCTTATATAAAAAATGTTTTTAAATGTGATTAAATGTGTTTGGGCAACTGTACATCACATCACAGAAATTCTCAGTGTAGATTAGCATTTGAAGTTCTGAGAAGTCTTTTAGCAAGAAAGGTTAAATTAATTGATCTCCTAATGCATTGGTTCTCTAATTTTAGTCATCTGCAGAAGTTGTTAAATAAAACAGATCACTGGGCCCCACACTTAAAGTTTCTGATTCATTATGTCTGAATATAGTCCAATAAAATGAATATGCAACAATTTCTCAGGTGATGCTTATGCAACTGGTACAGAGAACATCTAGTACTATCCCAGAAAGGTACTAGAAACTCCATAAAAACAGGCACCAGGTAAGCATGCCTAACAAGCTATCTTCATAGTGTGGATAGAGGTGGTGAATCAGGTACTGAGGCTATTGGGCTACATAGTTGCTGTCAGTAGTATCAGATCTGTTACTTAGAGCTTGCTGGGTGAGGCAGTTTACTCTCTTCTCCATTCATAAATTTTGTTTGGCAAAATAGAATTGGAAGCACAGTTTTCATTGTGTGATATAGTCATATAGCTTCAAACCTTGGGTCCCAATTTCTGATAAATCAGGGGAGGGACAAATTGTTTTCCAAACAATCCAGTTGGAAATAAAAGGTTTTGGTCAAGTTTTCTTTACTTTTTGCTTTTGTTGGTAGACTTTTGTCTACCAACTACTAGTTATGTCCCATAGCTATAATCTAAAGTTTATCATTCAGTCTGATATCCATTTCTGCTAAGTGATGTATTACATGGTACCTCAACCCTGTTTTGTGGAAATACCTAGATATAGCATTTTCTACTCCAGGTGATGCTTATGTATCCATCCAAGGAATGAGTCATGTAGTCAGTGTGTACATAAAACAAAGAGAATATTAAGGTGTGGCTCATTAAAAATAGAGGACAAGAACAAATCCAAAACCCTATCTCTTCACTGTGAAGTTAGAATAAGAAGGATTTAGTCAGATGGGGTGGCCTCCAGGTTGTAAACAAAACCTGCAATCCCAGAGTCATTTAATAGTTCAAAACATAAATCAAAGATGTTTTTCTAGACAGGTGTCTGTCATATAGTTTCAGCATAAAATACATTTACTGTTGGCATATATTAATTAAATGGAAAATAGAATTTTCTCTGCAGTCCTATTGATCAAACAGATGTCTCACATAACCAGTATACTCTATAATATATAATTTGCTGAAATATTTTAGCAGTCATCTCCTGCATGCAGAACAGGTAAGATAGTTTTCCAAGGTTTTAAGTGTTAATCTTGCTCTTAATAGTTAATAGTTAACCTTAGTGGTTAATTCTGATAACCACTATGATAATCACCCTTCAGTGTTGCTGACAGTAATATTAGCAGTTATAATCTCAGTTCCTATGTGTCCAAATGGTATGTTGCACACTGAGTATTCAGCTCTTAGATCTGGACTTTGGGCTGAGAATAAGGGTTACTTTGAATCATTCAGTGCAAGCAGGACTCTCAGAAAGTGAGTTGACTTTTGTGTTAAAATTTATAGAACTGTATACAAATCACTGTCCATTTTGTATATAATAACTTAATGAATAAGTGTTTTACTTTTTCCTTCTTGATTTTACGTGCCTTGTTTCTTTCTTTTTTTTTTTTTAAATCTTATCCAGTGTCTAGAATAGCACAAAGTTGAGTAGAAGTGAAGGAATTAGACATTTTCCTTAATCCAATGGGGGATCTGTGATTTTTCACCACTAAGTTTGTTGTTAGCTTTGAATTTTTTGTTAAGTAAATTTATCAGGTTGAGAATAGTCCCTCATATTCTTAAGTTATCATGTATTGATATTGCAGGTTACCAAATATTTTAATACATCCATTACAATTATGAAATGGTATTCCCTCCCTTTTTCAGTTATTTCTGTCAATTACATTTATTGGTTTTCAAATGTTTATTCCAACCTTACATTCCCGGAATAAACACAACTTGTGTTTATGAACCCTTTTATAAATTACTGAATTTGATATGCAAGTATCTTATCAAATATATATGTGTTAAGTAATTTTTGTTTATACTATTATAAATATCTGCTATTATTTTAAAATACCTTTTATGGTCTTATTGAAGCCAATTTTATGTATGGTGAAATGCACAGATTGTAAGACCAATGAAATAAACTTTGATATATTATTATTTGATATATTACTATACCCATGTAGCCCACACTCTAATTAAGACACAAAACATTTCTATGAATTCGTAAATTGTCCTCATGCCACTCTACAATCAATTCCTAGTCCCTATAAGTAAAAGTATTCATAATCAATGTCTATTAATGTAAATTTGTTTTACCTTTTCTTTATCTTCATGTAAGTAATATAGCATTCTTCCATATCTGCCTTCTTAAGCACAACACTAGGGTTTGAAATCTATCTATGTTGTTTTATACATCAGTAGTATACTCACTTTTATGGCTGAGAAGCAATTTATTGAATAAATATATCACTACAATTTTAAATCAGGATAACCGATGTATATTTACTTTGTCTCTAGTTTGGCATTGTTACAAATAAAGGTGGCACACATTTCTGTAAGTCTTCTGTAGATAAATGGTTTCAGCTATTTGAGAAAATATGTGGTAAAGAACTTCTGAATTATAGGATAAATATTGTTTAAGTTCGTAAGGAAATATCTAACCATTCTAATTGAGATGAGTTCCACAGAACAAAAACTAAAATATTCAAATGAAAATCACCCCATCATTTGACGGGCCTACATTAAGAAATAAGGGTTGTGAAAGTTGAAAGTATAGCACATGGATTGAACCTGATATTCCACTTTTTTATGGTCTGTGAATTCAGATGGGATTTGACTATTAAAATATAAGAGAGTTATTAGCCTTTTGGTTAGAACAGTTGTTTAATTTGCTTTTTGAACCCTAAAGACATAAATATCATTTGGATCTTAGAGAAAAATTTCCTGGGCACAGTTGTAGTAGTAGTAAATAGAATTGAGGATTTAAAGATTATTCTAAGAATGATAATATAGATTGTTCAAATTCAAAAAGTATAATTTTAAAGCAAAGGGGAAGAAAGCAAGAATTAGATATATTGATCCAGAGTAATAGTTTCCAGACTTCCTATTAAAATACATAATAGATAGAAATACCCAGAGATTAATTAGTCTACCATCACCAGGAATGTCATAATTATTGCACACTATGAAAAATTAAGCATTACAGAAAATTACAAAGAAATAAAAAATTTGGAAAGAGGAGAACAAGGCAGAAAGAACATATCCAATTAAACTACTATATCCAGATCAACACTGGGCAAGAAATAAAAGGATGGTCTGAACAAATAAGAGTGGTGATGGTGATAAAGAAGTGAAAAAACATGAGGATTCCTTAGAATAAATAAGAAAGAAATAATTAGAATTTCAAAATGGCAAACTACCCAAATCATAAGAGTAAAGTAATCCCCAGATTGTAATCGTGTCAGGAAATAGTATCAACTCTATCATAGTGACCATTTGTACATAAGCACACTATTTTAAACAAAACCCACAAAATGTGTAGGGCCTACAGATACAGGATGTCAAGTAATCACTCTCGTGTATACCACATCATTAAATCTAGTCATTGGGAAAAAAATTCATGAACATAGGCGAGAAAATTTCAAAGAACCGATAGCAAAAGGGGCACCCGATACCTTTATTAATTGAGCCAAGATTACTAACAGACAGCCCAGTAATTACATAACTTATGTAGATAAAATGTGATTAATTTTAATGGGGACTCAATTATAATTTACTATAGAACTAGATTTATACACGTAACATTAATTATTGTCCCACTTCATGTTTTCTTCACTATCTATAGAACTTTCGTAACAAGTGAGCACCTCCAATCTTAATGTTATCACTACTCTCTGATGTTACTAAATCAATTTTTACAATACACACACTGTAGAAAATAAGAAAGAAAAACCTCCTAGGATAATTTATGTCTGTGGAGAAAATGCCAAGTTTAAGATTATCCCGTGATATTCTTTGTGGATTACTTACCTAATTCATCAAGAGATTATCACGGAAAGCTGAAACTATGCCAACTGTAGTGCCAGCAGGAAATGGCACCAGGCAGGTTCTTGATGATGGGCAGAAGAGTATAAACGAGTCCTGGAGCCCTCGGTGGCTTTTTATGGCTTTTTAGAAATTAATTTAAACTCTTATACTCTGGCAACTATATACAAGGTGGCGGGGCCAGGGTGGCCACTGGGTACCATCTGCTCGTGGCCCCCGGCAAATCTTCAGCTTCTCTGGGGCCCTTCCTTCAGCGTGCTCTTGCTGCTGCCCTCTGTGTGCTGCTGCTTCTTCCCTCTCCTCTCTCCTTCTGTACATGCGCACTCTAAGGGCTACTCTAAGCCACGCCCCCCAGGCTTTGCTACAGTGTCATGCAGCATGGAGGCCTGCAGAGGCCCATCCCCAAGGGAGAGAGGCGGGAAAGCCTGAGAGCTCTCTATACCACTAATTTTCCCCAAGCATATTTGACATTTTGGTTATTGATAGTTGAATAACTGTTGTCTTGCTCTATGGGTGGCCATGTGATTGATAATGTCCCTCTCCACCTTTAGATGAGAGAGGCAAATATAAGAATCCCCAGGAGTGCTCTTCACTGGGCCATGGTGTAAGAAAGGAGCCACATTTGCAGCCTCCACACGACTCTGGAGAAGCATAGCACCACTATTGTTGCTATGATAAAATCTCTTCTTTAATGTGTAGAAAAGATAGAAAAGTGATTTATAAAAACAGGTAGATATCAAAACATAGAATATCAAAATCTTAAATGGATAAGACAATCTCAGACTGGATTGTGTTTTATGAGTAGTTTTGTTAAGAATGTTTCATGTTACCAATTTACTTTGTGTATCTAAGATTGCCTTAACTGTGTGGAGAAAGATGTTAATCTTAAAGAAATGGACAAAATGGCGGAAACTGTGGGCACTTCTATGACATGAGGGCCTCAGTCATACAACTACAAGGCATAGAAATCTATCAAGTCTAATGAGCTTGCTGGTGGATCCTTCCCCAGCTGAGCATTGAGATGACCCAACTATCTCATTTGTAACTTGTGAGAAGACCTGAAGCAGAGGACCCAGCTCAGCCATGCCTGGACTCCTGCCCCTGGAAACAGTGACATAATAAATGTGCTGTTCTAAGTTGCTAAGTTTGTGGTAATTTGTTATTCAGCAATAGAAAATGAACACAGGGCCTCCCTGGTGGCACAGCGGTTGAGTGCTGCGCTGTGGAGCTGTCGGCAGCAGCGATGCAAGTTCGACACCCAGCCGGGGAGAATCCCACATGGTTTGGCAGACCTCTCCTGCCTCGCCCGCTGCTCCCCTCAGCAGTGTATTTCTGATCTGCCTGTTTTGCTCCCCGCTCTGTCTCTGGTGAGCCCTTTCGCCACCCCATGCCTCTGGCCTGTACCCCAGCTGTATGTATAAATAAATAAATCTTTAAAAAAAAAGAAGAAAAAAAAGAAAATGAACACAGCTGTTTTCATAAACATATGGCTGCCTCAACTTCCAAAGAATCTGCCGTGTACTTAAGATTTAAGCAACACTGTAACTATAAGCATATTTATACAATATATACTTACAAACAAGTAGCATCTGTTTTAGAGATCCCTGTTCACTCAGAGAATAGGATACTGATAAGAAAGTTGTTTGTAAGGAATGCGAAGACACTGTTTAGAGTGATGTACCTGAATAAATGGAATTTTTTAAATACTTTTTTAAAAGATTTACTTATTTGTGCATACAAGAACTGGGGTGTAGGCCAGACATGTGAGGGAGTATGAGATTATTCACCCAGAGTGGGGAGCAGAACAGGTAGATTGCCTGAAATTCACTGCTGAGAGGAGCAGCGGGCGAGACAGGAGAGGTCTGCTGTGCCATGTGGGAAGCTCCCTGTCCAGGGATCAAACTCGTGCTACAGTGGCTGCCAATAGCTTCATGGTGCTGAGATTTAACCCTTGTGCCACCAGGGAGGCCCAGTAAATGGAATATTAAGTATGCAGAAAAGGTATAGGATCCAAAGAGCACAGCAACAAGAATGCCACTACCATGTCAGTGACCAAACGTTGTATCGTCTGTGTGTCTCCCTCATAGGTCAGGTGGGGTATGAATTAATTTACACCGGTCATAAGACAATTTCATCTTCTTTGCTCATGTAGCAAAATTGAACTTCTAACAGACAAGTAAATTTTTGAGACATGAACTTGATGATGTCTGAAGCAGAGAGACTGAGACTAACCAAAAACCTGGGTAAAATAATGTGTTTCTTCCTCACTATCATTTAAAATGCTTAATTGAATGATTAACTATATTAATTGTAAGATAACATGAACAAATAAGGAATGTATATAAGGAATATATATATGTATATGGAATATATATATGTATATAGTACGTAAGACAATTTTTTTTTTTTCTGGCTGCCTTCTGATTTTTACTCTTTTATATTTGAGTTTAGCTATTTGGCAATGGTGTGTCTGTCTATTTGCAGTTTTCTCTTTAGGCACTTGGTTTGTGGTTTGCGGATCTTCCAGCATCTGAGATTTTTTATTTCACAATTTTTAAATGTTTTCAGTGCTTATATACTCAAATTTTACTTCTACTCCATTGATTTTTCTTCTCTGGGACATAAAATGTGCAAATTTAAAACTACTAGCATTTTTTTTCACAGGTCACTAAGGCTCTCCTTGTTAATTTTTGTTCAGTATTTTCACTGTATTATTTAAAATTAAATAACTTTTATTAATGTCTCCAAATTACCAACCCTCTGTCATCATCAGTCTGTTCTTAAGCCTGTCCACTGAATTTTTCATTTAAAATACTGTATATTTCAGCTGTTTTAGTTTATACATTTTGCTGATATTTTCACGTGTTTGTCATTATGGCCATATACTTAAACATATTTATACATTTATATCTTTAAGCATATTTACCATAGTTGCTTTAAATGTTTGACAATTTAAACACCGGAATCATCTCAGTAATTGCTTTTCTTTTAACTTTTAACTGTAGACTACATGATCTTATTTCTTTGTAAGTTTAGTAATGAACACTTTTTATTGAAAGTGTGTTTATTGAATGTTGGATTATTATTTTGGTGTTAGAAAGTAAACAGCATTACTGACTAATTGCCTTGAGCATGTAATATTTTAGTGTTGAATTTTTTAATCAGAGGTGGTTTTGGTTTTTCTCTTAGTCTATAGATTATTTTTTAGTCCTTTTCATAGTATTAAGTGTGAAATTGTGGTTTAGTGCAATTTCAGTGGAAATCTCAACATTTTAAAACAAGATTTAGGTACTGAATTTTATCTTCTTGGCAGTTTGACAGGAGCCAAGATATCTCCTTTTATTATTTATTTATTTAGTATTTTTTTAAATTTTATATTTTTAGTTGTTGTTTTCCACTAGATTTCTTGGAGTTTTTCTTATGTATTCAAAGGTCAGCCAAGGAGTTGAGATTTACATGCCAGTTTGGGGATTTTCTCCCAGTGTCTCCTTCCTCCTCAGGATTTTCCCCTTCAATTTACAGCCTATCTGTAGCGCCAGACTCTGTTCTTTGGCACATCAGTATGATAAAACAGCAGATTTCTTCTTGAATTATAGCTTCCTTGTACCATAAAAATTGGGAAATTCCTCCAAGACAAAGTGAAATAAATGTGGATCTGACTCCGCTATGTAATTCTTTCATGGATTGAATCTACCATAATGTCTGCCTGCTTTTGATAATTCCAGCCCACTTTCAAATTGGCTTATAGGTTATTCGTTACAGTTAATACTTACAGGAGAGTCAGCCTGGGTTAAATATATAAGCTACTCTATCTTTACCACAATCTGAATTCATTTTTCCCCATGACATTTAGAGGCATCTCTGCATTGCCTTCTAGCATTGAAATTCCTTTGACTTTGAATTCAGGTTAATTTATCCACCTCATAGTTAAACTTGATCTTTTTGCTTGACTTCAAAAGGATTCTCTTTTTATATTCAAGGAAATTAATGATGATGTGTCTTGGCACATATTGCTACATATTAGTCAATTGTTCTTCCAGTATTTGTCACTATGTGCCAACTATTAAAAAAACAATGAACAAAACAACACAATTATAGTAGGAGAATTATTTTATAGTAAAGACAGCTAGATATAAACAAAAATGAAGAGATAAGTGCTATGGAGAAAAGCAAACTGAAGGATATTAAACTGTTTTTATATTTCTATTGTATTTTTTCTTATTGCCATTATCACTTCATAAATACATCATAACTGATAGTAACTCAAAATAGCATGACATTTCCTTTTTTATATTTATCTGAAAGTGTCCTAATTTACCAAAACCATTGAGCTACATCCATCCTTAACTTCTGTGATGTTGGTTTTATTTATTGAAGGGTTTTTTGTGAGTGATAAATACAGTTGGCTTTCACAGAAATTTTAATTACATGACATTTAGAAAAGCTGATATTTCATATTTTATAGTCTTCAATTCATGCATGAATATTCATCAATAATTCTTGAATAAAAAATTTACATTTTTTCACAGGTCTAAAATGTGTTTGCCTCTTTTAGGAGAAGATAGTTTTGCTCCATGCTTACATTGAAGTGGGGTGAAATTTCTCAATAATTAGAACGAGCTACTCTTTCACTGGAAAAAGATGACATAAGGAAATTTTCTTTAAAACAGGTTATGTGTTTGCACTTGTGTGTGTGTGTGTGTGCGTGTATGATAACATATTTTCTAACAACATAGCTTTTCCTTTTTGCTTTATGTTAAAAGTTAGTGTTAATATACATATGAAACAACTCAAAATTAATACTACGTAACAACAACTAAGATTTTCTTATACTTAGTGATGAATAATTTATTACTGTAGTTTTCATTTATATTCTTAAACTAGACCTTTCTCTTCATCTGTCTCACATCATCTTTGTACAACATTTCTTTATTTAAAACAACCTCCAAAATAGATGTGTTTCCTTTAAATCAAGTATTGTACCTGAGACTTTAAGCAGACCACTGAAATCATCCTGCTGATTGTTCCCCTACCAATCATCCCCTTACATTACTTATGCCCCTTGCTGCCTTTGCTTTTTCTTTCTCTTGACTAAGGAAAGTCAAAGCCTTGCCAACTTCTCACTAACTCTCAGGCTTGTTCACATTATACTAGAAACAGCTCAGTCAATTCAGCCAAAACAAATGGTCAGTTCAGTCACACAATGAGCTTAAACAATGCCTGTTCTAACTCTCTTGACTGATTACATAAGATGAAGCTGTCAGTGTAGTAACATGGAATAAATTTAAACTCAGTCTGACATGATCTGAGCTGGAGTCAGTGGGAGCACAGCTCAGGGGCTCCAGTTCCAGCCTCTTGCTCATTGTCCTGTTTCAGTCTCTCCTGGTTTACTTTCAATACAGTGCACTAAACTGAAAAGGACTCTTTAATCCTATTCTGTATTTGTCTCAGATGTTAGAGAGTAAGGAGTGGAGATGAAAACATCTTTTAAATCTCATAATCGGAATTTTATAGAACATAAAAGCAGGAGAAGATTGTGTTCATCTTACCTATTTTCAAGCTTTGATCATTGAATCTTGGTCATGTTATCAGAGTTGTCTCAGAGGCCAGTAGATTCATGTCCATGGTCAAGTTGGCAAGTTGGGTAGGAGTAGGGTGTAATATTAATGGACTGTATTTTTTCCCTTTCTTGAGAGCCACAAACTTCCATCCCCTTACAAACACAGACACATAGACACATTTCAGGCAGTATTTCTGGTTTTACTGATTTCATATAGTCGAATTCCACTAGACATTACTTTTGAGAAAAAGTTTCTTCTGCTAAGAAAATATTTCAACGTCAGTGATACAGCTCAAATCTGTCATTTTATGTATTGAAATATTTAAAATCACTGAAAATGTGACTTTCCTAGGGTTAAGCTCTTATTTAATGTTCACACTACACCTTCCAACACTGAAGAAAAGTTTACCCACCCAGTTTCTGAAGCAAATCACAAGAACTTTGTGGAGGGCGCAGACCTCTATAAATCAGAAAATATAAGAGGTTCAAGTTAAAGTGCTATGTCCTGGTTGCAGTATCAGAAATTGTTCCTGTTAGCTATTCAGCTTCTATTAACTATCACTTCACTAGCTCTAAATAGTACTCGCTCACTTACTCATTACAAAAAGGTTGTTCACAGAAATGCCATGTGTCAGATGCTGAGGACATAAATATGAGAAAATATTGCATGGTCTCTACTTTCGTTGAGCTTGCATTTTATTGATAAATGAAAACATGTATTCATACTTTTGAATTGTATTTTGCACAGTAATGAAATATAACTACTGTTTATTGAAAGCTAGGGCCCATGTCAAGCAATATATATCTACTGATCTTGTTGAATGGTAAGGCATTATGTACGATAATTATTCTTTCTATTTTCGAGACGAAATTACTGAGGTGCTTAGATGTTTAAATAATTTATCCAAGATCATACAGCTAATTAATACTACCCCCAGGGTTGAAACTCAGTTTGGTCCAATTCTAAACTCTCAGATGTAAGGAATTTTCTACATTTCAGAGTTCCTATAAAAATTATTTATAAAGGGCCTCCCCGGTGGCGCAGCGGTTAAGCGATGCACTCTGGAGCTGTCGGCAGTGGCGACACGAGTTCCACGCCCGGCTGGGGAGAATCCCACATGGTGCGGCAGACCTCTCCTGCCTCACTCGCTGCTCCCCTCAGCAGTGTATTTCTGATCTGCCTGCTCTGCTCCCCGCTCTATCTCTGGTGAACCCTCTCGCCACCCCACACCTCTGGTCTGTACCCCAGCTTGTATGTATAAATAAATAAATCTTTAAAAAAATTATTTATAAAGTGACTATTTTAGGCTTTGAGCAACACATTGGGAAAGTTAAGGGAAGGCATAAATGATAGCAGGCTTATGTCTGGATTTGAAAACTTCTTTGCCTTTAATCTGCTTAAGAAACAAAGGTGCTGTGTCTTATCAAACTATTTCCGGTGCTTCACATCATCTTGATGACAACTTTGATTACTAAAAAAACCCCCAAACTGTAAAAAACAGACAACATAAATGTTAAAAATATATCACATTTTCCCAAACTCATATTTTTACAAGAAAATTATGCTTTAATACACAAAGATCTGATTAATAATTAAATGTCTGCTGGATATGCCAGAGTATGGAAAAATATATATGTACATCTGTAATGAGCCAAGTTCCTAATTACAGCTTTTGTAAATTAAATATTAATGCAAAAACTTTGCTCCACAGTGCATTAAATTATCTGGAGATGTTGTACACATTTGGAAACTGTAGTTAAATCATGGCCCTTTGAACACACTAACACTTTTATTTCCCTTCAGCATCAATTTTTGGTATTCAATATTCTTAGCAGGAAACAATTATGGATGAATTAGTTAAAGCAATATCCCCTAGACCCTTCAAATAACCCCTACATTTATAAAGGCAAAGACTTGAGCAGACAAGTTTAAAAAAAAATTTAAGGACTAGTGATAGGATTTTCTAGATTTTTTTTTAAACTTAATCTGACAACAGCTTAATTTAATAAGGCTAAGATGCCTGTAACCTCAACTCTACTATGCTAGTTGGCCCATTTTATATTATATAAATATATATTCCCATTCATATGAAGCAATACTTTCATTACCAGTGCTATATTATTTAAACCAGATAACATTTATAATATTTGGAAATAACTTATTTCATCAACATCTAAGATACTGTTGACTGAAGACAAATAATAAATACTGCTGCATCAAATATAATTCAATTTTGATTGTTTAGCATTATATTATCCTTAAAAAATGGACTATTTTGTATATATTTAGATGTGATTTTTTAAAATCACGTCACTCATGTCTATATCGAAAAGATTAATATAAGCAAAATAATTTATTTCAAGTATTTCTAAAAATTTTTAAATCAGTGTTTGATTCTTCTGAATCACTATTTTAATTATTCAGATTTTTCTTCCACTATTTTTTTATGCAATGAAGAGCTATGGTGATGCACCATTTCTTAAAATAGTGGAATTTATTTTAAGCCAAGCATCACATATTCTACCAGTTTTAACCATAACACTTCCTTTATCTTACCAAGAAGAGTCAAGAAATTACTTTCCAACAAGTTGTGGATCTCTTGCTATTAACCCCTGTGATGTACTTCTTTGCAAAAAAAAATATATATATATTGTAACTGTAATTATTTCTCTAATTCTTAACTTGCTTCATTGAAATTGTTCTGTTTCTGTGACTTACTGAATAGACAATGACTTTCTGTTTTAGAGACAGATAATCACACATAATCTAATTTAATTCAATACAACTATTACTGGCTGTACCAATATGTATTTTTAAATGGCATCAATATAAATAGTTTTGGTCAAATTCATGGATATGCCAGACATGATGCCATAAATTATATTTCACAGATGGATTTCAGAGATGATCAGAAAAGGGGAGAGGTATATTTTATATAAATAAAATAAGATTCAAAACATTACATTTTCAAGTAGACTGTATTTGAATAAAAGATTCACTGTGAAATCATAAACTTTGACAATGAGATGGAATTAATTTTTTGATGCCCCTAGAATAATTCCCAGAAATAAGTGTAAAAAGTCATTAAACAAAGTTAATGGAAGGAACACAAACTATGGGACTACTTGTGGTATAAAAAATTGTCTGTGTGTGACTGCCTAGGGTAAAGGACTATGAGCGCTTTGATGGTGGGCTTGCCATCAGCCATAGCCTGTCCTAGTCAGTCCTTCATTGCCATCCCCATTTTGGTGGTTACTTTCCAATCTCAACCCTCCCTACATATAATGTGATACACAGTCAGCTGGACCATAGATGTATCCTGACATGTAATCAGGTTCAGAACACCATGGCATTAGGATGAAAATATCAGGTAATCTCATAGACTGGTCCTCATAGTTCTTTGAAACTAGGTTCACCATATACTACCTGTGTGGCCAAAACACAATTATCCAACTTCTCTGAGTAGGATAATTTTCTTCATCTATCAAATTGGGGTGGGTAATATATAACTTATAGAGTTGTTATGAGTATTAAAATACTTCATGGTCTTACACAGTGTCACACACAGAATAGCAACTTAAGAGATGCTAGTTTTTTTTTTTATTACAGCATAGTTCGAGGGTTAATTCATTCAACAAATATTTAGTGAAACCCTAGTATGTGCTAAAAGTTATTTTCCCAGGTTGCTTAATTATCATAGATAGAACTGAAATTGATCTTTAGAGACTCTCAGATCACAAATAGATCATAAATAGCCTATTATTGTATCTGTAATTAATAATAATTTAATGTTTAATAAATGAATTAATTGACAAATGGCTTCGATCATTATTATTCAGTGTAGACTGTCTTCATGTTATCCATTGGAGGCCATATGAAAATACTTCGCACCATAAACCATACACAGAATATGGGAAGAATATGTCCTTTTTTTTCTAGAGTCCTTAAAAATATTATTGTAGCAAACTTCATTGAAAATGGAGGGAACACATCAGAGTATTTGAGGTTATGACTGAATGTATTTTTACCCTTAGGTTATTTGACTGCCGCAGCATATGCACATTCAGTATTTCATTAAAAATCACATTCCTCAACCGCTGTGCCACCTCTGTGGAGCTGTCGCAGCATGCGATGCGAGTTCGACACCCGGCCAGGGAGATTCCCACATGGTGCGGCAGACCTCTCCTGCCTCGCCCGCTGCTCCCCTCAGCAATGTATTTCTGATCTGCCTGTTCTGCTCCCTGCTCTGTCTCTGGTGAACCCTCTCGCCGCCCCATGCCTCTGGCCTGTACCCCAGCTTGTATGTATAAATAAATAAATCTTAAAAAAAAATCACATTCCTGCTCCGAGAAATAACAGATACATTTGCAGTGAAAGAATTTTATTTATTTTCCTATTGTAAACTCTGCCAGAACCACATGGAAAAAGACCAAAGGATTTATTACCTTTATAAATCTGTTCACCTAGCTTGAAAATCTTTTCTCTAAATACCAATTAAAATGATTTTATTACTTTCAGTTCTCACTGAAGTGTTTATAGATAAATATAGTTTATAGTCATCAAAGAAGCAATTATCAAAATGTCTGACAAATAGGAATATAACTACACAGCCTCAATAAATCAAATGTAAAGAAATATCTTTTTGAATCATAATAGTTGTAAAAATAAAAGGAAATATATTTCATGAAATCTAAAGGGTCATACAGGATGAATAAGTAGAGTATTTGAGTATAAGTAAACCTTTACACAGCCATTTATTTCTTTTACACAGAGAGTCTCCAATGAAATTTAAAAAAAAGGAAAGAATAGGAAACATTACTGTAGTTTACTTGCTTTATCATGATAAAGTATTTTCAGCAGAGGATAGTTCCATCAATGGATCTGAACATGTCTAAAATAGTTATTTTAGTAGTTCAGTGGATTCCAAAACCAATTCTACAATCTTATATCATTAAGGCTAATGTAGAATCATTTACAAGATTACTAGGAGATCTGAAAATGCCTTCAAAATAGGCTAATAGAGTCTTTTCACTATATAGAAAAGAAAATGGAAATCTGGAGAGATATATAACAGCCCAGTTATGAGTCAACCAAAATTAGAAGATACAGTATTTTGTTGTTTTTGACCCATATCATGTTACCAGTTTTAACATCACCCCTCTTAATAGGCATAGCTAAAAATGACTTTTGATGTTTTTTCCAAGACCCAGTTGACATTCTAGTGAGATTTGCTTCTAAAATTTTCCCAGGAATGTGCCCCAAGAACTTGAAAGAAATTCTAAATGAGTAATAAAAATGTTTCCAAGACAAGCTAATATTATCTAGTATAGCACTGTCCAATAAAACCATTTTCTAATACATACATTAAAAAGCAAAAAGAAACAGAAAAGAATTTAATGATTTATTTTATTTTACTCTATGTATCAAATATGTAATCATTTCAACAAGTAATAAATGTTCAAAACTATTAGATATTTCATAGTCTTCAAAATCAGCATGAATTTTACATTTATAGCACATCTCAATTTGTATTTTTTCTCATTTTTTTAAGGATAGTTTTTTTTTTATTTATGCATACAAACTGGGGTACAGGCCAGAGGCGTGGGGCAGCGAGAGGGTTCACCAGTGACAGTGGGGAGCAGAACAAGCAAATCCACAGAATTACACTGCTGAGGGGAGCAGCGGGTAAGGCAGGAGAGGTCTGCCGTGCCATATGGGAATCTCCCTGGCCTGGCGTGGAACTTGCGTTGCCGCTGCTGGCAGCTCTACAGCGCTGTGCTTAACCTCTGTGCCACCCGGGAAGCCCTTTTCTCATTTTTTTTTTTAAATTGAGGTAACACATTTCAATTTTGACTAGACATATTTCAAGTACTCAGCAGCCAATTGTGCTATTAAGCACATGATACTATGAAAATTTATGTTTTAATTCTTTTCAAAAGTGAAAGAGGAAGGTTTTTCCTTTCTCCAATTTTATTTATCGGTTTGTATTATGTGTGAGGTATAGAGAGGAATACCTAGTTGTGGCAGCTAAGGGCAAGATTTTATATCAGGCTGAAGAAGCTCACGTCCTTTGACTATCCTGCCTGATTAGCCAGGTAATGTCCCTGAGGCAGATGTGTACCCCTCTTTCCAGAATGGGAAAGGGGCAACCTCCTCTCCCATCTTAGATGAGGTGATATTGAAGTAGGAAATTCATAGGTTTGCTGCTTGGAAATGAAAGTTGCTAAAGTTGCTAAGTTCACTGCTTGGATACTGCTGCTTGCTGCGGGGGAAAGCTGCTGGGGGAAGTCTCTGTTCTGTACTACTTGTCCACAATAGTAGCTATGGTTACCTTGACCCCCTTCCTAAACAATAAAGTTTATGATGGATGGGGTAGGTAAGTTTCCTTATGCAAACTGTATAAAAACCTGCAATACCTGTAACTCGGGGCCCAGATTTTTGGGAGTTATCCCACTGGGCCCGCCGGTGTGACAATTAAATCTCTCTCTCTCCACCTCTCTGAGTGCCGCCTGATTTCTCTGGGAAAGTTTCCGTAACAATATTGTCTGTCGCCACAATATCCTGCGATAATTTCTTACAGTTTCCTCTCTCACTGTTTTCTTCTACCTGTCTCAAGTCCTTTCCCACTTAACTATGACTGCTTGGAGTTTCGTGATAAATATAATGACATAGACCAGAAAGGCAGTATGTTTAAAAACTTTCAAGAATTTTCATTGATCAAATGGTAATTTCCAACCCATGAGGGAAAGGCAAAAAGGATTTAGAAAGACTTGGGTATTGCAAAAATACTCCAGTGGCATTTCAATGTTGCCTTTTTCTGTTATGCTATACTCCACCCAAAGCCCATTACATAAGGGGGTCAAAGGTATATAGCCCTTCTGTTATGTTGTCCTTCTACAGCATTATGTTTGAGATGATCCAAAATTATATTGATGGATTCCTGCAGAGAACCATAAATAAAATATCTGAAATCCTACTCCTGCTACCTTCTGAAGTATAATTGAGAGAGCAGGAATATCCTAACGTGTTTGCTAGTACACAATAAAGGAAAGTTACTATACGAATTACTCTGATAAAAACCAGATAAATTCATGCCATTTGTGGCAACATGGATGGAGCTGGAAGGATTAATGCTAAGTGAAATAAGTCAGAAGGAAAAGATAAATACCAAATGGTGTCACTTACATGTGGAATATAACGTAACCAAACTAAGGACCAGATAAAGATAAGCTTAAAAAGTAACCATTCAAAGCTGACTATAGAACTGTAGCTTCCAGAGGAGGGGGAGATAGTGAGGATTAAGAGGGAAGGGAGCTCGATGGACTCTGGTGGTGAATTTTTGGTGATTTAGAGGTAGGTGCACTACAGTGGTGATACCTGAGGGTAGAATCCTGTACTTCCAAAATCTCAAAAATAATGTAAGCCAATGTAACTCAATTTAAAAAACAATTAATTGGAAAAAAGGGCCATTCACCCAAATATTCATCTTGAAACATAATGGCAGATTAGATCAATGATTTGTTTAAATAAGGGACTGTAATTTATGCTGCAATTACATATTTGCTAGTTCTTTCTAATTATATTGTAATATTAACCATCCTTATAATTAACATTCTGTCTACCCCATTTTAAGTCATCAAACTTTTAAATAAAAGTCTCCCAGATTTTCAAAAGTGGTAGTTACTCTTTTATTTTATAATTATGTAAGTAGTGATTGAGGATTTAGGAAGGAGGAAATTGCATTGTTAAATGGTATTAAAATCCCAACTTGAAAAATGTGCTAGAGACCTCTCAAAATTGTTGATTTTTTTCATCAACTCCAGCTTCAAATATTTGGTTTATGGTGACTACTTTTCCCCCTCTCTTCCCTAAGAGAAAAGTTGGATATGTTTTAGTATTATGAAGCTTCAGACTTGCTCTTACAGATCTACTCTTAGAAATTGTCTGCACAATATCACTTATGCCCAAGCACCGTATTCTTTCTTCAAGCATGCATTTAATAATGTAAAAACTGCATTATTATACAATCACTGAAAGACTCAACACAGGAGGGAAACTGATTCAATCTTCTCATTTATATGGTTTCATTTATAAAAGCCTTAAAATGTGTATTCTCAATGCAGAAAAATAAACTGATGCACAATCCTTTATTTACTGACTGTGGAATTCTTTGGATTCTAATAGGATAAGATTGTTTTCCCTAGTAATGATCTTATATAAGGTGGCTTCATAGTTGGAGGAAAAATTGAAAAGAATTGGGAGTTTCTGAAAACATGCAAAAAAAATGCTGGAACCATTTATATTAAATAACTCCAAAAATGATATGTTTTGTAATAAATGAAAATATAAACAAAACATGATCTTTTTCCTCAAAATAGTTTAAAACTTCATATTTGAGACCCAATGAAAGATGAATTGTCTAAAAGCCATTTGCAGGGATTGTGGTAACAGAAGTAAAACCAAGTATTGATAGTTCAGGTAGAATGAACGTAGATGTCAAAAAAGCATGTGTCAACAGAAAAATTCTGAACCCTGATAGTTCTCATTTCCAATTGTAGAAGCAGATACAAAATGAAATATTTAAAAATGTTGCAGTGAAATCCAAGTGCTGTCCTCAGCTGACAGTTTTCCTTTTAGCAAATTATTCCTCTCAGGAGCTGTGTACTGTGTCAAATTCTTGCATTTATGCATGTGGGTTTTTCTTCATCTACAGTGCAATACATTACTATACATGATTAGCTGATTTTTCCTTGAATCTTTTTTGAAAGACAGGGCAGGTCTCTTTCTGGAAAAGTACTCTATTCAACTGAGGTTCAAGTGAGGGTGAGCTTTAGACTTCTTTATATTCAGGTTTATTTTTGTTAAATTAAATAAAAATAACCATGTATTTGAGACAGTGAAAAAAATTTCAACCCAAGTTATGTAAGGGATAAACACCAGGATACATAGTTGAATGCAATAAAATATTTTTTTCTTAACCTTTTCTATTTTATCTAGCTTGAGCATCTATTTGAGAAAAAGCTCTTAAAAAGCTGTTTAATATGGGACATAGTATTCCTTTCCAAAAGCAGAGTCCTAAGGATTTAGAAATGTGGTCCTGGGGATTATAAAGAATTTACTTAGGGAGGAAATTATATAGTGATTAAAGCATACTACTGTTACAAATTATACTGGGGATTTTTACAGAGGTAGTCTATTTAATTCCTTAAATACTGCTTCCTTACAAAGCTTAGAGTATGATGTTACCAAAGAGATTATGACTGGTGATACTCAGTTACCAGTGAAAGAGGATTACATTGATGTTGTAAAGTGTAGCCAGATTGTTCAGTATTATTAAAGTGAACTGCAAATAGAATGGAAATATAGAAAAGAAATATCATTATGTTTTGAACTCCCAAGTTACGGAATTTATACACACAGATACTTTCTTTTATTAGCTCATTTGTAGAAACTACTTAAATGGTGTTTGAAAATTATCTCTAGTTCTATTGTCAATAACTCTTTTTTTTAAATTGATTCTAGCACAGAGAGAAAACACTCCAAGAAGAAATAGTTGTAATAGTTTTAAATTAATATTCCTCCCAGTTCCAGTGTTTCATAAGTCAATAAGATAAAATGTGGGTGTTTCAGTTAATAGGGTGAAGGTAAATCCAAATCTTTTTGTAAGCCTAAAGTATTTTACTATAGGGGCCAGTACAGACAAGTTTTATCCTTTATATCTGAGACTTATTATACCAGGCTTACCTATATAAAGTTTAACAGAGCTACTTCATAATTGGAACATTATAAGAGAACAAAACTGTATTTAATTAATTCAAATAGCTCATCAATAAAAATTGGCATGTAATACACAAAAGCAGTTTTGTTGTAAAATTTTGAAACAATATCAACTTTAATATTCCATATGAAACACACCCAAATTGTTTGTATCATGTCTTATAGTTTCCCTTGGAAAAACATTTCTGTAATTATAGGATTGGTCCTTCATAAAATACAAATATACATGACATATTCATCTATCTTCAACATGCATCTTAGATAAAGGTCTTTAAAATAATTGAATTTTGAAAATCTTAAAAATCCCAACACATGCCGGAAATATAACTCTGCTTTGTTGCTACATGCCTTGAGGTTGCAAGTTTCTGGACAGTATGTGGATGTCAAGGGAATAGGTGTTTATTTTTATGTCCATGTTAATTGATAAAAGGGTAAGTGTTGAGTCATATTTATCAAGTAATGTAGATTTTGTTGGGTTTTTTTTGACATTCCATTTCTTTAATCCAATACTAAGAGTTTGATAATAGGTACTTAAAAATTTTGGTTCAATAAAAGAAGGTAGAAAGAATGCAAATTTCTCAATCTAGAGGACTAATAGAACTATATAAAAAAAATGTAGAGATACCATTCCACCTTAAGAAGACCTTAGCCTGATTTGTATTTGAGAATATTTGCATATTCCTTAAGACACTTCAAATCCTATAAAAAGCACCCTCTGGGGAACTGTAAAAATGTACTTGAATATAGTAGTTGTACCTGACTCCATTATCACAATTTATGTCTGTTTTCAGCCTTAAGAGCAAGAATGCTTGGCTTATTTGCCATATTTCATGTCATCAGATGACTCCTAAGTCAATTTAGCTAACTGTAGTTTTCTTTTTAAATCAAAAGATTAATTGTCCACTGGACATGTGTACACCTGACAAGTATCAAGTGTCTATTTCTAAAGACCAGCAGTATGCCAGATTCTATATATCTAAAAGTAAATGCATTAATTCTTCTTCTCCCCCTTTTCTATACCATACCTAATACTCTTTCAGTGTACTTTTTTGGGGGGCTTTCAAGATGCTTGCAAAAAATATAAATAAAATTTCCATCAAATATCCATTTTCCTTTCTTATTTCTCCTTCAAATTTTATAGATTTTTCCATTTGTTTACATAATTATAATTTGGGGAGTACAACTTCATACCTCCATATGTGCACATGCTTCACTCACCCTCCACCAAAACACCAGGGCCTATTCAAAGTCTTATTATAGTACTTTCCCCATGTCTTCCCCCTCCTCTCTCATTTCCGCTGGCAGCCACTATATTTTTTCATAGATTCTCAGCATTATCTTTGTTGTGTTTCTCCACTTTGTTTTTTTTTTTTTTTCTTATTTATGGTCCCCAGAAGAGTGAAACAGTGTGGTAACTTCCTTTCACTTTCTGGTTTATTTCACTTATATTCACAAATATAATCACCTTAAGATCCGTCCATTTTGTCCCAAAAAGCACTACTACATTTTTTTGAATCCTGAGCATCATTCTATGAGTGTACAGTCCACAGTTTCTTTATTCAGTTACTGTGAGAGGCACTTAGGTTGTTTCTTGTCTTGGCTATTGTGAACAATGCACTATAAACGTAGGAGTGAATATGTGAATAAAAATTTCTGTGTCATATTTTCATATTCTTTGAGTAAATACCTAAAAGTGGTATTGTGGAACAACCTGTATGGAAAATGGTACGGCTAGTCCTCAAATAACTAAAAATGCATAAACCATATGATCCAGCATTTCTCCTTTTTTGTTCAGTAACCGAACACCAAAAGTATCCAGAGTTCCAAAGTGTTCAGATAAAATATAACACTTCCCAGCCACCCTTGCCACTAGGTTGTGATGTTATTACTTCTGGCCTAAGAGGTGTATGTTGAAGTTGTTAGATGGGGGTGCTTTGGGTCTTTTAACACAGAGGGAAATGGCTGAACTGTTCTTACTTTGGCACTTTCACCCCCTTCTCCCTGCTTGTTATATAAAAGGAATAGATAAGCTCTAGCAGCCATCTTGAATGAAGTAAAACGGATTATGGAACAGACAAATTCAGGAGCCTGAGTCTCTATTAATAGTGTGTTGTCATCTTGAAGGCCTAGAATGCATACCTTCACATTTTGCTCATCAGTGAAAAACTGCTACTAATTTTAACTACTGTTATTTCTGGTATCTGTTACTAGCAGAAGGCAATTCCCTACTAATGCGGTAGAAAAGCAAATTCCCCATCAGTATGGAGGAAATTTGCTCTTCTTTGTAATTCACCCCAGTTGCCAATTAATCACTAAGTCCTGTCAATTTAATTTCTTAAATTGATTTCAGCATTTCTCTTTCCTCTCCATCCTCATTTCTTTGCTTTAATTCAAACAATTGTCATCTGTCACCATACCATTGCAACAGACTCTAACTCATCTGTTTTCAGTCTCACTTCCCTGGGGTATGTAATTGGCCTGCTGCCAGAATGCTCTGAAGTGTTTATCTGATCATAAACCTCTCTTCTCCCCTTAAGTTCTGATACCTTCCATGACTAATTTCCCACAAGGTAATTTTGTTTTGTGCTTCAAAAATATGAATCTTGAATACTATCCTTATACAATAGAAATATCATGCACTGGTAGTTCCCCAAACATCCCTTCTATGCCTTGTCAATACTGTTTATTCTCTGGAATGCCTATTCTCAGACTGTTGAATATTCATCAGTTGACAAATGACATTAATAAGAGTCATTAAATGATTATTATTGAATAAGTAAAAGTTTGTTTAAATATCTCTTCGACCATTTTATCACGCTCCAACTTGCTAAGCATATTCTCTACTTGGTAGCATTCATTGTGCACACTTTTGTTACATGTCACACTGTATTATCATTTACTCATATACTTATTTATCATACAAGACTATAGTGCAACCCAAGGAAAGATAGAATATATTGCTCATTTTTGTACATCTAGTTCCTGTCTCAACAACTGGGGAATAGTTATATAGGTCACTCAGGAAGTATTTGAGGAATCTGAATTGTAGTTTGGTATCTCTCTTGGATATTATTTGTTAACAAACCCCTGAGGGATGATGACATGGGGTTCATCCTAATTAAAACCAAAAGCATTCAGGGTTATAATCTACAGTAAAGGACCATTGTAATTATGATGTGCTAACCTATAGTTGTGGTTGCCTTATCGTGGAGCATTAGGAGAAAAACTGGTGGTAGCATAATACTGTAAGTAATAGTCAGCAACACTAACATTCTAGCAAGGAGACAGAACAACCTGATCATATCTTAATATTTTATTGAAGTTCCTTCTTTCATTGCAGAGGATTTATCATTCAGACTTGTATTTATAGGCTAATTCTTCTACATTTCCTTTTGTTCTGATTATCTTATCATACAGGCACAGGTAACAGATAATATTTATTTCTACATTTTAAATTCAGCAAATTTTGCCACTCTTAATATTTAATATGATTAAATATGATTTAATACATTAGATATTCAGAAAATACCTAGAATAAGCTTTGCTGCTGTACTGAAATGGTTATAATCTCATTCCCATACATATTATTTTAAGAGGAATAAGGTAGTTTAAGCACATTAAATAATATCTTTTATATTCAGTCTTCAGAATTTAGTGATTAGTAGAGAATCATTTCTCTGTTAATACTTTATTCATTAGAATTGGGTACTTGATTTCCTCCATTCTAAACTATAATAATCCCTACCAGATGGGGCTGATTTTGAGAATAATCCATTATTTCCACAATACTATTTATATCCTTTGTATATGCTAAATCAGACAACTAAGAATTTCAATTTGTATGCTTATTCAACAAATCACCTTGCTGACCAATCTATTCATTATACTGTTCTTGCAGAAACACTGCTGTGACTGAGCTCTTATATAAGTAAAGTCAAGTAAAACATTTCTTTCACTTGCAAGGACTCCAGCCTGTACTTTCTACTGTAAATAAAATAGATTCACCAGATTTTAAGGAAGGGTCATATAGCAAGGATGTATTGGAGACAGGACTTATTTCTAGGTGAACGGCTCTGCATCTCCACATTAAATGCTTTTTGCTATTGTGTCTCATTGTGGATAATGCATTGATAATTATAATGGCATTATCAGTTCAATTCAAAGTGATTTAATTTTTTTTTGTTGAGAACCTATGTTCAAAGCCTAAGATTCTATATACCAAGATTCTATATAACTCACATTTGATTAGGGGAAATGATGGACAATTAACATAATATATAGGTAATCCAGTGTTTTAGAAGCTTGTACATGATATGGGAAAACAAAAAGAAGAGGAAATAAGAAAGGAAGACTAGCATATTTGGGAAAGGATTGTTTATGAATTGTTTCATATTTGTTAAACCACACCATTATACTTACCTCGATTTTGCAAGGCACCAAACTGCTGGAAACCTCTTTTGTTTTCCCAAAATTTGTGCTACAGTTCAATATTATAGTTTTTCCTTATAAACAGGCCCTGGTTTATTTTGTCTGTGCAGTCCCTTTCTACCTGAGCTTACTCTTGAAGCTGACCTGAGGAGCACAAGGAGCCAGGCACAGAGTGGGGAGGGGTGTGAGTTTGGCCTTCAAGGCACAGGGGGTGTCTGTGACCTGGTGGGGATATATTTGGGGGAGGTTTGCTAGCAGTTTGTGGGCAGACTTCCTGCTGGATTCCAGAATGCAGTCTGTATGAGCCATAGTTCTTTAATGCATGTTTGGTCTTGAGCCTGCCAGCTTTCAGATTGGAATTTACAACAATGCATCTGCTGGTTCTTAGGCATTGGGACTCTGATTTGACTCAAACTTTGACTTTCCTGCAGAGCTTGGGAATTTTTTTTTTTTTAATCGAGTCAACCAATTCCTTAAAACAAACAAACAAACAAATGTCCTATGAATATCCTACTGGTTCTCTTTATCTGGGGAACTCCAACTACTAATAGCTTATTTCTTTTCTCACAGATATAACTACTAGGATATAACTACTAATAGCTTATTTCTTTTCTCACAGATTGATAATCTATTTTGTGGATATAGCCATTAGTTTATCTACTCACCTTTTAAAGAATGTCTTGGTTGCTTCCAGCTTTTGGAAAACATTCATGCTGTAAACTTTCACATGCAGGTTTTGGTGTGGACATAAGCTTTCAACTCACTTGGGTAAATACCTAGAAATGTAATAATTAGATTGCTTGTAAGTTTATGTTTGGCTTCCTGAGAGACTGCCAAATTGTCTACTGCAGTACCTGTACAATTTTACATTCCTACCAGCAATAAATGAGAGGTTTTTTTTCTGTAAATCTTCACCTCAGTTGGTAACATTTTTTTAAACCATTATAAGCGGTATATAGTGGCATCTCGTTCTTTTAAACTTACGTTTCTTTAAAAACAAATGACACTGAGCATCTTTTCATGTGCTTACTTAACATTTATCTGTTTCCTTGTTGAGATTTTTTTTTATATCTTTAAGTTATTTAATTCCTTATTGTTGAGTTTAATGGTTCTTTGCACACTTTGGATATAAATCCTTTATCAGAAATATAGGCAAAACTCTACACGACATACATCTCAGCAAAATCTTTAAGACACATCCCAAAAAGCGAAGGAAGTCAAGGAAAAGATAAACAGATGGGACTACATCAAACGAAAAAGCTTCTGTACAGCAAAAGACACAATAATCAAAACAAACAGATACCCTACTAATTGGGAGAAAATCTTTGCACACAATACAACTGATAAAGAACTAATAACTAAAATCTACAAGGAGCTCACACAACTCAACAAAAACAACATCAACAATCCAGTCAAAAAATGAGCAGAAGAGCTAAAAAGGCACTTCTCCAAAGAAGAAAAGCAAATGGCCAACAGCCATATGAAAAAATGTTCAATATCACTTGTAATCAGGGAAATGCAAATCAAAACCACAATGAGATAACACCTCACGCCAGTGAGAATGGCGCACATTAAAAAAACAGGCAACAATAAATGCTGGCGAGGATGTGGAGAAAAAGGAACTCTTCTACACTGCTGGTGGGAATGCGAACTGCTCCAACCACTATGGAAAGCCGTATGGCGTTTCCTCAAATTAATAATCGTGGAGCTGCCGTACGACCCAGCAATACCACTTTTGGGAATGTACTCAAAGGACACGAAAACACTAATCCAAAAGGATACATGCACCCATATGTTTACTGCAGCACTATTTACAATAGCGAAGGTGTGGAAACAACCCAGATGCCCAAAAATAGATGACTGGATCAAGAAGACGTGGTACATATACACAATGGAATACTATTCAGCATTCAAAAAAGATAAACACATGCAATTCGCAGCAACATGGATGGAACTAGAAGGGATCATGCTCAGCGAAATAAGCCAAAAGGAAAAAAGAAAAATATCGAATGGTCTCACTTGTAACAGGAATATAGGGGAACCAAATACAAGAGCAACAATCAGTGAGAGAGGGGGGAGGATTGGGGCTCAGAATGGGGGAGAGGGGAGCACAGGGGACTATGGTGACGGTACACAGGTGAACTGGTGGTGGGAAACCTACGGGGAATATACAGTAATGTAAAAGACACACACACACAAAATAAATAAATAAATAAAATAAATCCTTTATCAGATACTTTCAAACATTTTTATAGCATACATGTAGTTTTATGTCTGTCTGTTTCCATAACATATTTAAAATAATATTTAAACTCCTACTTTCCAAGTTTACAATAGTTTAGAGCCAAGAAGTGCTCAGTTGATATGTTGACAGTAACTTTCTGGAAGTAATTTTTTTCAAGATGAGTGTTCTGGTCTAAGGTTCAAAATAATACAGCTGCTCAGTCCCTGGTGAATTGCTCATCATTTCTATAATATTAGCATCCTTAAGTAAGTAAAGTCATGTATCGTAGGGAAGGGACGTTTTGGTCACTGGCCCTGGTGGAGGAACAAAGGACCTTTACTGCTGATTTATGATTGTGCTTTATTCAAGTGTCACTAATGATACATCAAGAAGTCATTTGCATGTTATACTAGTGAAAATCATAGCAATGGGTCAGAAATTTATTGCCATTTTAAAAGCTCCGGTAGAAAAAACATATAACCTTGAATTCTCACTTTAGGCCTTAAATAAAATTTAATTTTTTCCTATCCGCAATAAATAAATGAGATAAGAATATTTTGAAAGTCTCAGAACTAGTGTGAAGAAATATATATATCCAATAAGATGGGATGCCTTCTTTAGTACCTCCACTTACTGCCTCCAAAAGCATCAGAGTCATAACTTACCATCACATACACTCGTGTAAATAAATCAGTTAGGCATTTAATATTCTCAGGGTGTAGGGTAATATAGTAGCCCTGGGGGACTGAGACTGTAAATGAAGGAACGTTCTTTCTCCTCAATTCCATTAAAACATTTACATTTTGAGTATCAACAACAAGATGGACTGCGAAGTATCTCTGCACTGTATCTATTCAGACTTTCTGTCCTCTAGAACTGATGACACAAAAATCTCCATACTCTCACTGAGAACAAAAACATCACTATTAAGGTGTTAGGGAAGCTGTGAAACAGCTAGAAACCAGATAACTCTCATTCATTCCCTCTTCCCTCCCTTTTCCTTATGAAATGCAAACTGACTCCATGACAACTCATGGATGTTATTTAGAAACAGGTTTTCTGAACTTACAGCTGAAATCTTGTGGACAGCCGTGACAACTTCATTTGTGGCTTACACTTATTCAAAGAAGCTGTTGGGAGACAGGATTTCTATTTTGTAACAAAAAATTAAAAACAGGATTTTATGCATTGATTTGATGCCTTCTATCATAGTATATACTTCGATTATGAAGCCCACTAAAACAAAAAATAGCTTAGGAGAAATTATTGCCATAACTACAAAATATTATAAGGAGCTCGGTTCTATATCTAAAGAAAATTGAAAACTAATCAGTGCTAACAGCTAGAATGCCAAAGACTGAATCAGCAATCTAGAATCCTTATTAGTAGGTCCCAAAAGGCAGCTGAGTTATCCAGATCTTGGTGAGAGACATGTGACTTGATGGTCACCATGCTTATTGTGTGAGTTTTGCCCAAGCATCCAGGCCTAAGTTCAAGTATCCAAGTCTCAATGTGGGATTTTGGAGTCTTTAGCAAATTCCTTTCTGAGGTCTGGCTACTATCCCAATAAGATTTTAATTTGTCTTGCCTATTCTGTGAGTGCCATTCACCAATTTTTCTTAAATTAGAATGTTAGCAAAGTTTCCTTGGCACAGCAGAACAATTGTGCTGAACAGAAAGAGGGAAATGCAAATATATGGAGTTCAGAAACTAATTGTCAGACTTACCAAGCAGGTCTCCAACTCCCAGGAGAGTAGCAACCATCTCTCACCTGGATGTCATTACAGTATATATCATTAGTTATGCCAAGATGGAACCAAAGCTGAACTTCGACACTAAAGATTTAGCAGCCACCTGGGATAACATTGCAGCAAAGGTGAATTTTTGAAATTGTGTTCTCTAAGTTTATGCCACTGCCTTTTCACATAAAGGGGAAAAATACTGCGTGTGGCCACTTTTTAAATAATAATTCTTTTAATTTGCTAGAAGGTAGTGGGTTCTATCATTGTCTTTAATAAAATGAAAGGTAAATTAGACAAGCACCATAGGTATGGAAATTCTAGCTAAATAGCACCTACAGTGGGCTGGGCAGAAACATTATCCCTGATGAGTATTTTAAGTCACTAACATTTGTCTGGGGGCAGGGGAAATACTGTATATAAATGTTAATTTTCCAGTTTTCCTCCCACATTCTTTGTATAGTAGTGTTCTGAATCTGGGGAGAAGGGCTTCATCCAAGGAAGTGTCAGAATCAAGAACTGAAGCAAAGTATAACCTGCTCAATAATATACATTCAAATTAAATTATTGCAATTTTGGAAAAGCTAAATCTTGCTCTTTTGAATGGAAACAGTAATGTTCAACAAAACATGCCCTGTCTCCATCACAAGGGGCTATATCAAAATCTCCTAGGCATAAACACAATGTTTTTATATTATAATAATATGCAGACAAGAGCTTAAAAATGTTTAAAGTACTTTTCTGCCAGGTTTAATTATTTTAAAATGGAACTTATTTTTTAAGTGTCATTTTACATATTTTCAGCCACCCTCAAAGTTTTCAAAGAACGTGACCTAAATGTTACCATTACAGAGTTGCTTAAAATGTTTAGAAACTTTAATCTGGAAAAGTCTAATGCAGCTTTGTCTAAACAAGACAAGAAAATCCATTTATTTCCTTTCCAATCATATATAACCCAGCACCCATATTTGTATTACTGCTCAGTCACAAGATTAGGACCCACAGCATTCTTTATGTTTACCTTATCATCTTTTAATGGGGCGGTTTACTGAAAACTGAAAGGTCTACAAAAATGTAAGCTCTTGGTCCATAAACTGAGAAATTCAGATTCATCTAGATATTTTGACATCTAGATGATAGTTTATGGAAACTTGCTTCGGTTAAGGAAAGTAAGGCAAGAATGCCAAATACTCAGGAGACTTTTCTCCAAAGAAGTAAAATCGTTTTGGACAATGACACCAATTTTCTCATAATAAGTACATGATCTTCCTTGTTAACAGCCTTTTTATTTTATTTTATTGTATTGTATTTATTTTATTTTATTTTAGATTTATTTATTATGCATACAAGCTGGGGTACAGGCCAGAGGTGCAGGGCAGCGAGAGGGTTCACCAGAGACAGAGTGGGGAAGAGAACAGGCAGATCAATGGAAATACACTGCTGAGGGGAGCAGCGAGCATGGCAGGAGAGGTCTGCCGCACCATGTGGGAATCTCCCCGGCCGGGCATTGAATTTGTGTCCACTCTGTCGACAGCTCCACAGTGCAATGCTTAACCGCTGTGCCACCAGGGAGGCCCTGTTAACATCCTTTAAAGGAAGATTTTGCTTGAATATATGAAATTGTTACAAATTTATCTACTAAGAAATCCACAGTATTGTCACAGTTTAGGGTATGCTATTGCTAGCCTACTTTCTCATTGACTCTTTCTGTCAGAAAACTTCTGGATCTAGCTTGCCATACCCTCCCACCCCATACAAGGAAAAAATATAAAAGTTTTAAACTGAAATAGCCGATGTGACTTTTTTTAAGTATACAGAAGTTGATATGCTAAGCACATGTAGAAATAAACAGACATGCCTATTTAAATAAATACACACATACAAGGATCTCTGTTTTCTCTGATTTTTGCCTTCCTCCTTAATTCTACAGGAATTATTGATTACTCCTCATGAATTGGAGTCTCCAAGCTAATAATAGAGTTAGAATCCTGTGAGCAGTGGCAACCATGCATTGAATAACAGGCAGGGGACTGGCTAAATAGTAATCTCTAAAACACATTGTCTTCCTAAGACTGACACTTTGCTAGGAGGTAGAATAAAAGGAAGTATTCTAATGATTTTGTCAGTTAAATATTTGCATTACCTTAGAAAAACCTTTGAGACCAAGGAATTTAGAACATGAATGTGTAATAGTTTTCTCTGGAAGTGTCTAGGATGTTTAGAAGGAAATTCTGCTGGAGGCAGATAAATCGAACTTTTAAGATACATTTTTAATTCTGCTTATTTTCCATACCAAATGGGACTGATTTTCTCAAACTGTATGTCTCTTGTTTATCCACACCAGCTGGATGTCTTTGGGTTCCTTAGCCTGAGAGGCTATAATCAGGGAGAAGTGGATTAGGGATTGTGGCTTCTTAATGCCAAAATTTTTTAAGATATCCCTACTGATCTTCAGAATTAAAGGCACTGTAGTACACAGTCTAAAATTTAAACGGTGCTACATTCAGATTGGAAAAAGGTGTATACCTTTTAATGTACACTTTTTGGGATGTGTAATTTATCATTTAAATTATAGTATCACTTTATTAAGCAGACATAATCTGAAACTTTTTGAATTCTTCCCTCCAAAGAATATTATGTCAGTGACCTCAAGCTCTTCGTGCATTTTTGTTTGAAAATAGACATATCTGTTTATTTCTGTATGTGCTTAGAATATCAACTTCTGTAGAGTGTTACCCTATACTCTCCATCATATACAGTGTTATAAAGCAATGTTACCTCAATTAAAAAAAATTTTAAAAATTGAGTCATAACAAATTTGAGGGAGAGTTACTCAGAAGAATATGTGAGACTATAATACTTCAGATCAGGATAATGCCTAGCCTTCTATTAAAGATATAGCAGTCTTCTTAGAGGGAATCCAGAGATTAATGCTTCTTAAGTCAACATTGGAAGGGGCCTAGGATATTTGTATGAACCTTTGTTCTCATTTCCTATTTCTCTTCATTTACTAATGTAGGAATGTGTCACCTTCAATTATTTGATGTTTCTTCTCTTATAAAAGGTATTTGTTTATATGCCTAAGCCAAAATTTTTGCCTTTCAAGAAATAAATTTCAACTGTTAATAATATTGTAATAAAAGTGTGATTCACTTGAGTGTCTGTAATATCCCAGACACTATGACAAGCCGTTACATTTTATTCCTTCATTTAATTCTTATAACAAATTTAAAGGTACAGTATTAATTTTACACTTAATGAAACTAAGGACCTGAGAGACAAAATCACTTTCATTGTCTTTAACTAGTGTGTTGAGAGAGAAGTTTTGAACACAGGATAATTTGGCTCCAAAATAAGAGCAGTATATCCACTATGAAATTGATTTAAAATGCAGTACATTCAACCTCTGCTATTTCTTGCATAAATTTTATTAGTCTGGGTTTCATCTTTTAGTCATGTCTGTCATTGAGTTTGTATAATTAAGATCTTAGAATTCCTCTTTTCTTATTTCTTCTCTGCATATGCTATGGCTTTCTTCTACATTTATCAGGATTAATTTTTCCAAAATCAATAAAATCAATAACTTACACAGTATTCCTAGGTCCTAAAGGAAAAGTTTAAAATACTTCACAACTGCTATGGTATGACAGCAAGCAAGCAGAACAGACCAACCAATCAAGTTCAGCCATGAACAAATAGAATAAAGTTCTGAAATAGACCAGCTGAAATAGCTCTCTTATCAGTTTCCCAATGGAATTGATATAATATTACCACCCAAACAAACCCCAGATTGACAACATCTCTCTTCTTCTCTTTAGTAAATTGTGATAACAAATTCTAATACTTGAAGGATTCATTCAAAGAGCTGTGGAGGGACATTGTACTTGATTCTCCCATCTTAGAGCTACACACCCTCGGGAAATCCTTGAGTTCATTTTCTCCTGTGGAAATAGGGATCATAACACCTAATCTTTTGACTTTGTTATGGACTGAATCAATGTGTGTCTAGGTCTGGGTAGCTGCTGACACAGAGCAGTCACAATTCTGGATGCTATTTTTTCACACTGTATGACCCCTGCATTGCTTCTTTTTCTGTTTCTCCAACTTCTGCTTCTATAATGGACTGGTCTAGAGAATGGCTGAAAGGCAAAAACATCTCTGTCTCAAGATAAACATATAAGCAACATTTTTTTCTTTGTAATTCTTTTTTATTAAGAATATTCTAAATTTGTTTTCTGCTCTCCTTCTCTGATCTTTGCACTTGTGGCTGATTTTTTTCATCATGTTTATATCTGAAGCCTTAAAAAAAGTCATACCAAAATATCTTTAGACAATAGTTCAGGACCTTGATCTTATAAAATTAAACCTGCAGTGGAATTCCATTTAAAGTCATTTCCTTCTTGTAGTGCCTTTAAGGATCATTCTGAAAGGATCTATTCCTAGCCATCCTTTTTGCTTATTTTATATTCTTATTAACACTGATGATTTCAAAGTGTTGTCTTCCAATTCTACATCTATACCATGCACTTTTCTTCTGAGAACCACAATTTAATTTTGCCCTATTATTTTTCATACTGAATGTCTGAAAAGCATTATTTCTACTCGTGTTTTACATTTCCAAAGCTGTATATCACCTCACCCCACCAAAATCTTGCCCTGAAATCAAACTTGGTAACCACAAGATATTCCTTTTATCTCTTACCACCTTACTTCTAGATAAGACCAGCCCTTCTTGTCCATTATTAATTCATTTATTTGCACATTCATTCATTCAGTTATCTAGTGTGTATTCAGTGAGTTGCTATTATGTTCCAAACACATTGGTGAAAACAAAAGACGATGTCAAGCTTGGTGCCTGCTTTCATGGAGGAAGGGGAAGGAATCAAAGTAGAAGACTGGATTTGAGGTACCTTTTCTTAACTCAAATGGTTTTTGTGAGGTTCAAACTGGGAAAAAATGCAAAAGATATGCAGCATTCTTTCCTACCTTGTGTGATAGTTAGTTATATGTGTGTATTTTTTTCCTCCAGATTTTAAGTGAAGGAACTATGTGTTATTCATCTCAGCAGTATCTTTCATCTAGTCCATGGATCATGTATGTTCACTGAGATAAAGAGTGAGATGAACTGAAGGCTGAGATGGCAAATGTGACTGGATATGATAAATAATCTCTTTTGAGAAACAGATACCAAATGTTCCAGTTGGGTATTTAAACTTAAATTGCAATTTATTAGCTGCATTTTTAAGCATCTTTGATTAGTTTGAAGAAAATATTTAGTGAGACAGTGTTCCACTGAGGAAGAATCAAGGAGAGTGAACTGTGCTGCTTGAATCACCATCTGACCTTTAAAAAGGTGAAATATTCCCTCTCAACATTCAAGTACTTTCCTAATTGCATTATTTTGATCCAAAGTCAGACATGTTATCCATTGCACCACTGGCCTACCATATAGTCGCATTTCTTTGAATGGTCCTCTCCCCAAGATGTGTCTTGGACTTATGCTCAAAAGGCATCACCATCGTCATCAAGTAGGGAAAAGCAAGACCATGCCCCTGTAGACCTCATAGAAATAGCCTGTTAAAAACATTGCTTTCCAGACAATGAAAAAAAGCTACATTGGTAATAGTCACAACAGGGTAGTGTTGTTAATTTAGTCAAACATAAGGCTTAAGCGTGACTCCAGGAAAAAATATTTAATGAGTTAAGAAAGAGTCACTTCTGCAGTCTTTGCACCTGACAGGATTTATTAGTGTGTTTCTAAATATGAAATATCAGTATGGACAAAGAGTTGAAAGAGTGCCAAAGGGAAAAATAATGTGTGTGTTCCATTTCAGATCACTGCTGATTTGTAAACTGTTCTGTAACCTGCTTATTGCTTTCTGGACTGTTATAAAAATAGCATGTTCTTGTGCTCTCCCTCCTGAGAATAGTGAAGGAGCTCAATGAGAATGAAGAGAAAAGAATGGTGGTGAAATATTTGCCATGCAAATTTTAGCTTAACAAATATCTGATATGTCTTATCTTGACTAAATCACATTTTGTGAGAGCTATTTTTATACATGTACCTCTGTTTCTATTGACTTTGCCTGTGCTCGAGGGAGTCTGCCACATGCAGAAAACATTTGTATTGATATTTCTAAAATGAACTTGTTCATTCACTTGGTACAATATTTCTGATTCATCCATATCTGCTCTCAATGTGAAGCAACATTATGTTTATTAGATACTAGTTGACTACTCTCCCACTATATTTAGAAACTTTACTATTGATTATAAAAGTAAAAATAGTACTCATCCACATTTCCTAAATATATGTACAGTTTGATTTATTTTTAAAATTCAAAGAAATACAAATACTCAAATACTAAATTGATCTTAACTACATGTGAATCCAAAATCTAAAAAACAAGAGAGAATAAAAAAAAACTTATGCATATAGAGCACAGACTAGTAGTTGTCAGAGGTAAGAGATGGGGCTGAGGAGGTAGGTGAAAGGGGTAAAGGTGATCAAAAGGTACAAACATCCAAGATAAATAAGTCCAGGATATAATATGCAGCTTGGTGGTTATGCTCAACAGTACTACTGTATTTTTTATGTGAAAATTGCTAAGAGAATAGATCTTAAAAGTTCTCATAAAAAAATTTTTGTAATTTTGTGTGGTGATGGATTTTAACAAAAACTTATTGTGGTGATCATTTCACAATATGTGCACATGAAAATTATGTTGCACATCTAAAATTAATGCACTGTTACCATTGAATTATATCTTTAGTTTAAAAAATACCTAAGCCTCATCCTAGCTACTGGAATTACAATTATGCATAATTAATATAATTGTGAACATTTACCACCAAATCCAAGTCTAAACCACATTCTTGAGAATTCAAGAGCCCAAATTATGTAGTCTTTTAAAGTTGAGTAAATTAATGCCTCATTAAATAAATTGGCTCTATTTCCTTCATCTGAGTCTCATATTCACCAGATTAGTTAATATTCATTTCCCAGGCATTTATTTCTGGTAGAAAATTTCTTAAGTAACATTTTCAGAAAAGATATGGTTATGAATAGGTAATTAATTATTAGTAGATAGATGTATAAACTCTATTTTACAAATGATAATTAAAACAATAATAGAAATCTGGGAAACCAGTTGTTTAGTGTTGTATGGATAACACCAAAGTTTTTATTTTCTCTCTTTTCAGACATTCATTTAAATCTCTTTACTATTAAAAAAGAACATGTTTAGTGACCTCCCTGGTGGCCTAGGGGTTAAGACTAAGCACTATTACTGCTAAGGTCCGAGTTCGATCCCCAGCCAGGGAGCTGGGGATCACATATGGCTCAACAGACATATGGCTCAACAGACCTCTCCTGTCTTGCCCGCCCGCTGCTCCCCTCAGCAGTGTCTTTCAATAAATCCGCCTGTTCTGCTACCCTCTCTGCCTCTGGTGAATCCTCACACCCTCACATCTCTGGCCTGTACTCCAGGTCTTCTATGCAAAAAAAAAAAATAAATAAAAGAGCATGTTTACATTGTGACTAGATGTCAAACTTCTCCACTGTGGTAAAATTTTGCCTGGTCAACATCAATAATCTTTTATCCCATTTTTAGTAAAGAGGATTTTGATTTTCTTTGAAGAATGGGTCTTCTTCCACTCTCATTCTACGTGGTCATAATGAGACTGACTCATCCCCTAGTTTCACTGACACATCAGAGTAACTGATTTTTCCAGGGTAGGGACAAGCTACAAGCTGGGCTCACTCTAACCTTTCACCATTTGGAAAAGACACATCTTTCTCCTGATGTTGCTAAACTTCTCAAAAATAAGTGAGTTTTTCATGGTTCTTGCTTGGACAGAGAAAATATTAGAAAAGAGCCAAGGCTGAACACCAAACTAGAATATGGACAAAGAGATATTTTTCTGAAGATTTAGAAAAACAATCTTAGAGAACTTCATGAAATCCTAGCAGTTCATTCAAACATAGAAAGACAGTTTCAAGGTCTTACAAAAGAGATATAGGAACAAAAAGCATAAGAGATTTCACTACAAAGAATGAAGATATTAAAAATGATACAAAAAGTGATACTGAAATATAAGAGAATATAGAAAACATGTTCAGAAGACTTAAGCAGGTAAAAGACAAGTTATTTCAAGTGTCTTTTCTTATCAGTTTGATATAAACATAGAAATTGGCCACAAAAAGAAACCTGGAAAAAACCCAACATATGGACACTAAAAAAAGTTTCTGAGTAACTCCTAGGTCAATGAAGAAATCACGGGAGAAAAAAAATTACATGGAGACAAATAAAAATAAAAAGACAAGCTACTGGACCATATTTGATATACTAAAAGCAGCATTAAGTGGGAAGTACATAGTAACATAGGCCCTCATCAATAAACAAGAAAAATATCAAACAACAAATCTTATTTTATATCTGAAGGAACTAGAAAAAGAACAGGTGAAATTGAAATTCAACAGAAGGAAGTAAATAATAAAAATCAGAATGGAAATAAGCAAACAGAAACCAAAAAGATGATGCAAATTGTCAAGGACACAGTTTGTTCTTTGAAAGGGTAAACAAAATTGATATATCCTTAGCTAGATTCAACATGAAAAGATAGGAAACCTAAATAAAAAGAATCAAGAGCAAATCAGACAGAATTACAACAAATACTTCAGAAATATGAATGATCATGAGAAGAACAGTATGACTATCTATATGAAAATTGACTGGCAATCTAGAAGAAATATACAAAAACTTAGAATCCTGCTACTTTCCTAGATGGATCAGGGTAAATTTGACAGTTCAAACAGACCAGTCACAATGAAAGAATAATCAAATTTCCCTAAAAACAAGAGCCTGGGAATACATGGCTTCACTGATGAATTTGACCAAACCAACACAGAAGATGTAACACTTAATCCATCTCAAACTTCAAAAAAATTCGAGAGGGAGAAAGCTCTCAAACACATTTCACAAAGCCAGCATTACCTTGATCCCAAAACCAAAAAATGGACAGCATAAAAAGAAGAAAAACATATTCCATCTATGAACAGATATGAAAAAATCCTCAACAAAATATTGGTAAATTGAATCCCTCAGTGTATTAAGGGAGTCATCCATTACGATCAAGTGGATTCACTCCGGACATTAATGAGAACAATCCTTTAACTATCCAACGACACTAGGTATAGTTTTAAATATTTTACAGTCAATAAGAGAAGTAAACAATCCTCTTTTTATTTACTAATGAGTCTCAGTTTTTTCAAATGTGTTAACTAGACATTTGTTAAATTTTGTTTGGTTATGAAACCCACCTGTTTATTACATTGTGATCTCTTCAGTCAGGTTGTTCCCTTTTTCGTTTAAATAGTTATTTACAGGTGAATAATAAAATTTTGTAATAAATCTTTCACAGTCTTACCAGATTATTATTTGCCTTTTCAGTTTTTTTAAATCAAAAAGTAAAGGAAATGAGGAATGTAATCACCATGCTGATATAATTTCTTGAAATTAAACATCAGTAGTTAAAGAAGTTGAAGTGGATAGTCTTGGCAAAATAACATTTGATGTCTCAGATTTTCATCAGTTCTTTTTTAACTTGTCATATATTTGCTCAACAGGTATTTGTTGAGAATTTGTTCAGTGAGTTTATTAGTTAGAACCATCTTAAAATAAGGGAAAGAAATGTCTAGAATATGTAAGATGAGATCCTTTGCAGATACTTTAGATATTGGGTGGGTGAACCAAATTTATAATTAATATCACAAATTTCCCAATTGAAGGAAAGTAAAAGAATGAAGCTGACTAAATATGTGTCTGCCTAAGAACTGCTTAGAGCAACGTGTATCTTGATGGAAATACAAAAAACTGAAAGGTGGGCCATATACATGATGACAAACCCTAGAGTTGCAGGGATCCAGAAATACAGAGAGAGCAAGAGGCATAAATGAGCAGAGACTTGTTAAAAATGCCAAAGATAATAAAAATGACATTTTTAGAAATGTTCAGAACAAAAAGAGTGAGTCCAGACTAGATCCATTGCTTGGGGGCATATGACATAATTCTGGAAGGAATAGTTAATGCATGGCCTAGAAAGAGAATTCAAAGTATCTTCATAGGAAAGAATGGAAGGGCCAAAGCTAAGAAGATCAAACTAGAGAGTGATGAATGATTCAGCTGCCCTTGGGTTAAAAAAACAAAACAAAACACAAGCAACTATATATGTATAAGATTGGGGAAAGAGGACAGTCCATGGCAAAAATATTCTGAGGTTTTCATTGACTGAAAATGCAGTATGAATCAATGGTTTAGACTGGCCACAAATGGCCAGAATCGTTACAGGGCACATTTATAAAAATAGAGAATAACAAAGCTAATTATTCTCTGGTGCTTGGTCCTTATCAGAACCCATCTGTGTACATTATACCCGTATTTTTTTTTTTTTAACTTGAGAGAAATAGCAACAAGTTCAGACTCACTAGTATCAGTGACCTGGACCATTTATATGATCTAATTAAGGAACTTGGAAATTTCTCCTGTAAATGTTAGACACCATGTAAGGCATGAAATCTGAAATCTTTTAATGGCTATGAAAATTAAAATGGTTTTATGTGTGCTCTGTTCCAGAAGATAGAACTGAATACAATGGATGGAATCCACAAAAATATAGATGTTGCATTAGAATGAGCTTTTTTTTAAGTGCGGTCTGTTCTTGTTTAGTGAAAAAGTTGAAGAGGTCAGGAATGTGGTAAAAGGATTTAAATATAGATAAAATATAGCAAAAGAGAGTTTCATGGTCCTTTCAACTCTGATATTCTATGCTAATCTACTAATAAAATTTGCTAATGTAACCTAATATCTCATTCTCATCAATTTCTTTGTCCCTTTGGAATAATTATGTAAACATTTGTTCAGATAATAAATATATAATGAATGATCATTAAATATCATAGTACCTATATGAAAAGAGTTCAAGGGAGTAACAGAAATCAGAAATTGGCATGAAAACCATCTCTGGCTGCAATATTTGGGGCAGAGCACTGAATTTTCCTGAATCTCTGTACTGGGGCATCTGACTTCTTAAGATAAAAAGTAGGCCCCAGAAGATATTTTTATCCCTGTTTTATAGATTAGGACAGTTGTTTGATAGTGTTGTTTATTCTCTATCTTTGCTGATTTATTTTCTCTACTTGTTCTATCAGTTGGATGTTTAATATTTCCAAATATGATCATGGAATCTTCCATTTTCTTTAAATTCTTTCAATTTTATCTCTCATATTTTGAAATTCTATTATTGGGGGTTTCAACATTTGTGATTGTTAATATCATGTATTAATTAGTCTGTTTATTAGGAATTACGCTGAAACTTTACACTTCAAACAGTATTTCACAGTTTCTGGAGAGCCAGAATCCAGGTGTGTCCTATATTGCAATAATGGTGTTACTAGGTAGGTCTTCAGTCATCTCTAGGCTTGACTTGTTGAGGATCTGTTTCCATTTTAGTTTGAACAGATTTTTCTACTGAATTGTCAGAAAAAAATACATGAAAAAGCTAAAAATCTTAAACCTCCAAAATTTAAGTACAATGCATTTTGATGAAATAATTTTGACACCAAAACTGTTAATGTATGATTTCATTTCCTAAAAGAAAAGTAAATATGTTTTTGCTAAAAAAGATTAGAAACAGTGAAACAAAAGGAAAATAATGAGTGATTTTAGTATCTGAGTCTGTCACTAAAGGGACTTTACCACTTCTTTAAAGCACAAGTTCCTATAAAACAATGTGAACGAGGGATTAAAAGAACTGGGCACAGGGGGATTATTAGGAGTTCTAAATTAACTATAAGTCATCTACCACAGGGTCTCCATGATGGCGCAGAGGGTTAAGTCTCAGCCTGTGAAGCTATCCAGAGCCACTGCAGCATGAACTGATGCCCCCACAGAGAGTTTCCCACATGACACCCGCTATCTCACCTGCTGCTCCCCTCAGCAGTGTACTTCAGTCAATCTGCCTGTTCTGTTCCCCACTGTCTCTGGTGAATCCTTTCGCCACCACCCCCAACACTTCTGGCCTACATCCTAGCTCTTGTATGAATATTCTGAAAGATAACCAGGACCTATATGAATCTAACTTTCGTATTTAATATAATGGTAGACCATAATATTGATAAATATTTTATGTAGATGATATAATATTGATATTATAATTACAAAGTCTGATTGTTTTTCAAGAGGAACTATCAGAAGTTTTGAAGGAAGTCATAAACAATTTGAGAAATGTGCAGTTTGGGGAAAAGCATATATATATATATATATATATCTACCAATCATTAAAAATTATTAAACAGAAAAGATGTAATTGATATTTAACTACATACATAAAAGTGCATATGAAGTTACATATGCATAACAATACATAAATATACATGAGCCTTTATTACTATGAATATTTTTATTTTTTTTATTTTATTTGGATTTGAACAGGTAAAATGAGTGGTTACGCTAAAATTAATTTTGTTGCAGTGTAGATGGGATTTTGATATAGGCCTTAATTTCTGACTGCTTTTAATGTTTATTCCTTATCACGGGTTTTAATAATTTGATTGTGATATGCTTTGGTGTGTTTATCTTATTTATTTGTGGTTGTTGTACTTGCAATTTTTTTTTTTTATTTATACATACAAGTTGGGGTACAGGCCAGAGGCGTGGGGCTGTGAGAGGGTTCACCAGAGACAGAGCGGGGAGCAGAACAGGCAGATCAGAAATACACTGCTGAGGGGAGCAGCGGGCGAGGCAGGAGAGGTCTGCCGCACCATGTGGGATTCTCCCTGGCCGGGCGTCGAACTCGCGTCGCTGCTGCCAACAGCTCCACAGCGCAGCGCTTAACCGCTGCGCCACCGGGGAGGCCCTGTACTTGCAATTTACTGAGCTTTTTGATCTGTGGATTCATAATTTTTACCAAATTTGAAAAATAATTGGTCATTGTTACTTCAGATATTTTTGCCTGCCTTTTCTTTCTACTATGAGGTAGTACATATCTGTTCATTTTTTGTCTTTTTCTCTCTTTGAGATTAAATTTGGATTGTGATAGTTTTCTCTCTATGGTTTTAGCTTCTAATATTTTAGTTTTCATTGATCTTTTCTTCATTGTCTGTTCTTGATCTCAGGTGAACTATTTTTCATTTTTGATACATAATTTTCTTCTGTAAGTTTTTTTGTTCTTTGTTATGTCTTCTACTTTCCTTTTATATTAATGTTTTTCTCTTCATCTTTCATCTTCATTTTATTTTCATCTCAGAATTATAAATATTTTAATATTTCTAGTAGACATCATAAAGTGTTAGCTAATTGCAGTATCTCTGGTGTCCTAGTTATGGGTCACATTTTCCTGCTTCATATTTTACAGTTGGATAGTGCACATTATGAGTTTTACATTACATTTACTTAAGGTATGTTAGACTGTTACATTATTTACAGTACAGATTGATGCTTTGCAGGCTTGTTTTAAAATAGTTTTAGTTCATAAAGTTATCTTTTTCCCAAGAACAATTTAACACCACTACTACATGTACCTAAGTTGTGTTCTTTGCTGAATGCTGAGTTTTCAACAAGGATTTTCGTTGGTTGTTGTGAACATTCCCATTTTCCAGACTTCTTGCAACCTTCAGAATTTGATTTTCTAGTCATTCTATTTTTAGTCTTTTGGAGTTGTACCACATGATTGTTGGCTTAGAATTTAGCAACAGATTTACAGAATCTCTATAGAAATTTACCGATCTCTTTCTCCATAGAATACCTTCTTCACCACTCTGTCCTTAAGTGTTGGCTACCTTACCCTGCAAGAATTCTGCTATTTGTCCCATAAACTCTGTAATACCACCATACTTTGCTTGGTATTCCTATTCTTGTAACACAATCTATTAAATGCCTCTAGTCAGTAAAGCAGGGCGGAGAGTCTTACTTCTATCTTTTCTCCCAGAGATTAATGTTCGGTGCTGCCTTTTACAGTGCATAGTATTTGAACACTATTTATCTGAATATTAGGTATATTATAGGAGTAGTTGATCTAATTATTCCATAATGAACAAAAATTGAAATAACTACACTCTATTAAAAAATAAAAATCTCTATAAAATACAACATTTGGAGCTTTTGACATGTTTAAAGGTCATTAATATTCAAAATACATTTTAGACATAAGTGGAAAATGATGATAAATGGAAAAGTACTTAGTTAAAATAACTTAGTACTATACTTTTTCAAATTAATTTTCTTAAGTACCAATGTTATCATTAGATAATGAATTCTAAACTGTATTATTACTAAAATTCAAAAAAGGCAAAGGATAAATTCAAGTTAAATTTACCTCTGCTTCTTTGATCTTTAAATAAAAGAAAACCTAAAAATGTTTTTTTTTCCTTTTAAAAAATGTATATATCAAAATCTACCTAAATGCAGTCACTTCTAACAAACATAAATAAGAATATTAACATATTAAATAGACTTGTAAACTTAGAAGCTACTAAATGATTTGCAATCATTTTTAAATTTTTCTTTTCCTTAATCTTCTAGACTGAACTGGTCGTTCAATATAGTATCTGGGGTCACCATACAAATTCAGCTTAAAATAGCTTGAACACTTTAAATCAGATCTCACAATTATATATTAACTTCTGACTTTTCTGTAACTAGCCCTATATTCCTATATTAATGATTGAATTGATCATTTCTTCATTCTATCTCATTATAATATTATTTGTTTACTAAATGCTGGGTTTTCCTTTATCCAAATATTAAAATTTCTGTAAATCTTATTTGGTTAAATGATACATGAGAATCTCAGAACTCTTAAATACTTATTGGTGGAATTTAATTCCTTGAAGAGTAACTATGAAAGATTTTTTTTCTGATTAGCTACTAATAAGAATCATTAATAAGAATCATTTTGAGGTTACCCGCACATTTCATGTTCATTCTATCTTACACAGACCAGCAGGTGGCAAACTTGAGATTTTTCAGACTACTGCTATACCAGACTATCAGTGTTTCTCTTTAGTGTAATGCGTTGGTAGTCATTTATAAGTGAATATGACTTTAATTTCTTTTATGTACATATAATTTTTCAAAAGTTTTGGGTTTTATACCAATGACAGAGAAATCAGTTAAGATTGGTTTTATTCAGATATATGGTTAAGCTTTGGGTTTTTAAGTAAACATTTTCTAGTCACCACATTTGGAGATGAAAATTCAGTCAAAGTACATCAATTATTCATTTCTTCTATCTGAAATTCATCTATATTAACCTTACCTCATAATATCTACAAGTTAATTTCCCACTCTATAAATTATACTCCTTCCTATGTCTGTATTAATCAATCTATTTTAACAATTACTATAGCTCATTATTAGTCTCTACCTAATGGAGAAGAATCTTTTTTTCAAAAAAGCAGTGACTAAAGACTAACCAAAAGTTAGACAACATAGGTCCTTCATTATTTATATTTTATATAATATATAAGCATATATTAATTTATAGATATAAATATATACAGGATCATTTAGATGACTTGTGCAAGATTTCAATAAAATTGTGCTTCATTAAAGTAAAAACTATTTGAGTGAGTCTAACAAGTGGATGTTTGGTAGACTGAGTTTTCAAGAAGTGGAAAGTGAATTCACTATTTACTATAAATTAGTTGCTCTCTAAATATCACAGTAACTGAAGACTATAAGAAATAAAAAATTATAATTCTTTCCTCACATTTTTATTTTTAAAAGAAGTGAACTCAAAAGTTTTATATGTAGAGTATAAATACTTTCATAAGGAAAATACATTATAGTGTAGAAGTGACATTAAAACTATGAAACAAGCTCTGCATCAAAAGAAACTGAAACTGACACTTATGCTACATATTTTACATCATTCAATTTTTGTGTTCTCAGCACTGGGACTGAAAACCATAAGAAGTCTCTAATTACAGAGGTGCCTGCATTGTACTTAGTGCCTCTATTCAGAGGTCAAGATGCCTTGGTCTTGTGCTATGTGTCCTAATGCAATCCTCCTTTCTTCTGTTTTCCTTCAGTCATCTCAAACTAAGGAACCCAGTTGTTGAGAAAGAAATTCCAAAATCCTAAACCCCTTCCAATCCTCCAGTATCCTGTATCACCATGATGAAATACCTTGTGATTTTTCATGATATAAAATCAAGGACATGAAAAGGAAAATCAAACACAGTGATGCCCAGAAATCCAGAGTCCGTTATGCATCAAAGACTGCAACACAAAAATACATAAGCCAAATTTGGCCCCTGCCTTAGTGATTGTAACAAGGGCAGGCTGTCATAAGCAGTTGTGCAATGAGCCAGATTAAAAGAAGGATTCCCTTTCCAGTGTGGTACTTAACGGTACATATCTCTTGACTTTGAGTGAGAACACAAGGTCCCAGTAATGCTCTATCTGGCATTGTATCCCAGAACCTGTAACAGCACTATTGGGGGGTTGGGGGTGAATTAGGTGAACAAAAGGGTCTGCTGGCTGGGTAGGAACCCTGGCCCCATCGAACTGATGCTTCCTACTTTTCCCTCTTCTCCACCCCCACCCCATTTCACCAAAGTCAACTGGGTTGTGGATAATCCTTAGGAACAGATTTGAATCTGGTTTTTCTAGAGAGTAATTCCTTGGTAAGTTTTCTTCAGAATCCTCGTAAATTAGGATATGACCTTTCTCCATCCTCTGCACTCTCTTCTTTTCTTTGCCCAATGCTCCCCCCCTTACCTCGCGTCCCTCCTCATCTACCTCCCCAACCTGCGTACACACAGAAGAAAGTTTTACATAGAATGAACCCCACGTTGACGTAGACATCGCCTCCCCTCCTATCTGGATAGATGCCCAGAAGGGAGTGAGTAGGGGAGATGCGGAAGTAGGGACCGCTTGGATTGCTGTGGTTAGAGTCCCCCCAGGCAGCCAGCCGAGTGCCAGCCAAGAGTATTGGTTCTAGACACACAAATAGATTAAGCTTTTCCCTCCTCTATCAACCTCTTAAATCCCAATGAGGTCACTGCAATGAGAGAGACAGATCAAGAGAGAGGGGGAGGAAGAGGACGACGACGAGGGAGAAGAAACCCAGACGGAAAGAGGCCATCAGACAAGGTCGCTTTTTCTGGCAACACAGCAACAGAGAGGAGCGTGGTGCTGAATATCATCCGCCCGCTCAGCCTGGGGAACCACGGACTCGCAGAAGCACTTTGTGTTACCACGAAAACAAAGAAGAAGAGATGAGAGGGAGACGGAAAGAGAAGCTCTGAGCAGTTACGCTTGAATCTCCCGGAAGCAAAGCTCATCCCCTTGGCTAGGAAAGAAAGGGGGAGCTTGAAAGGGTCTGGGAGGCTAAGGAGAGAGCGGGATTCCCTGCGGAGACTTGGTACGCGGCAGAACTCTGGACAGCGCCTCACTTGCGGGGCTCGGAGCTCCCTTGCTGCTCCAGGTTTCTGGCTCCTTAAAAGACCTGCTACTGTTTTTTCTCTCCTCTCCTGGACTCCTGCCGCAGACCCCAGGATAATCGTTTTACGATTCTGGTCTGATCGTGCCAGGGAGTGGAACTGCTCCTTTGCCTCTGGCCGGGTCAGGGAAGAGTCTCCGGTTCTGAAAATACAGTCGTGGATTATGTTTCGCTGGTGAAGAAAGAAAAGTTTTGGGGTCTGGTAGGGGGTGGAGGGGTAAAGAGGATAGTGGAAGAAAGAAGGTGGATGGTTGGTTTCCCTCTGATCTGGAAGGAATGATGACCGAGGAAGGATGTGCACCAGCGGCCAGATTATTGGGAGCCTCTTGGTGCTCTCTGTACTGGAGATAGGGCTGGGGGTATCCAGCGTGGCCGTGGGGGCGGTCAGCTTCAGCCTGGCCCTCCGAGAGCACAAGCCGCAGCTCGGAGACTCGTCCCCGGTATGGAGCGGGGTGTGTGTACGTTGAGCCATTTCACTCTCTCTTTACCTCTTTACGGTGATGGTCAGTGTGTGTGCGTTAGTCACTCCCTCCTGGGGAAGATAATCATAAATCTCCTCTGGCTTGTATGTAGGTTGATGTTGGCAGGCTATGCCTCTTTATGTTGTCCTTTTATTTATTAGTGTTGCTTTCTTCCCCACCCCCCACCCCCTTTCCTTGGCCTGAAACCAAATTAAAGGGTTTGTTTAAAGTAGAGGAGGGGATAGATTCCACTGACTGAATCTGCAAAGGGGCTGCTTAGTGGTGTTGATTGAGGTGGGAGGGGGAGGTGGCACCTGTCAAGGATACACTCACTTAGTCTCTTGTTTTTTGTGCAAGGAAAATCAAAGTGAGAATGTTACATCATTTTCTTGTACTAGGAACAAGCAAAGGTAGAGTTTGCATTTATTTCTACATAACAGTACCCAAGGTACACTAAAGGTAACACTGATAGACATTAATAAATGAGGTATGAGTGTGAAGGAAGCATATGGGTACATCTTATCCTATAGAACACTGCTCTTAATTTTCCCTTTCTAGCTCTCTGATACTTTACATCTGAAAACTCTTTTATAAAGTTTTAGGCCAAGAGTTAAACCACAAATGATATGATATGTAAAATCATTCTAGTTGAAGAATAGCTCAGCTTAAAGAGTTAAATGTTCAGCGGGAAAAGTCATAATTTTCACTAAATCAGATGGCATTCTTAACAGATTTCTTCATCATTTACTTTGGGTGAATCTTGAGGAAAACTTAGAGACCCATTCATTCCACCAAGAATCAATAAAATAAATCAGCTTTATTCCTAGTGTGAGACTGATTGTAGAAAACAGCTTTTCTTCTCCTTTAAGTTATATAGCTGCTATAGTCTTCTGGGTCTCTAGCTTGATGTTACCCTCCAAGATAATTTAATAGGATGTTATTCTGTTTTTCATAATCTGTAGGTGTAAATAACAATCATGGCTTAGTTACTTAGGATTTAAGTCACTGAGAAAAAAAAAATTATGGGTTCAAGAAAAATCATTCCTAATTCATTTTTGAGGAAATGCTAGCATTTTAAAAACTCATATAGTTGTGTTTTGAAAAAGTGGTTTTCATATCTTAACTTTTCAAAGTGAGGCAAATATTTTTAAATCTCAGGGGAAAAAAAAAGAAAAATAGTGTTCAGTTCTAACATTAATTTCCTCCAAGAATCCTTGTTTTGATTTCAATACATTACTGCCTACCTCTAAATGAATTTATTATGTCATTTTTATCACTATGTATGGTTTAAATTTAAGTATGAAAACTAAATGACAAGTTTAAAGTCTAATAATTTTACATCTTATACATAGTAGTGATTATTTTGATAGTTATTAGTATTATTATTACTGTATTACATAAACAGAAATACTTTAAACTTCTACCAGACAGTTATCAAAATGAAGTGTAATGTCAATATTTAAAGCAAAAGGAGGGAGAGGAAAGAAAATGTGATCTTTTGATGACTAATCAAAATATTACTTCTGTGAATTTAAATGAATAAACTTAGATTATCTCTAAATAGTTTTGAAGTATTCAATTTATCTTTAAGAATAAAAATATGGCTGCATCTGTTTGGCATCATGAAGAAAATAGTTAAAGGATTTTGTCTCTCTTCCCAGACAATTTACTGTCATCTAGATAAATCAACATATGTGCATGTATAGAATATGAATATTTTGAATCAGCTCAGTAAAAAGCAAATAGAACAGTCATATATATAACCGTTATCATAAAAGCATAATTTCATGTTAACTATTTTCTTAGAGCAAACACTATTCATGAGGGTTCCTCAAATAGTTTTAACTTCTGTCTTATTCAGTAAAATTAAAAAATATATATGTGATTGAATGAGTGGGCTTGAAACTAGAATGCCTGAACGGTCACTTTCATGAATGCAATTAAAAGATCAACCTTATGAAAAAAAATTTTGTGAAAATTGTTTAGCAAATTATAAGTTTACTAAACTGATGTTTGACTTCTCTCTCTATTCTGTCAGTGATAAATTCATATAGCCAATGTAAATATATAAAGAGGACTGTATAGAGAAAGTGTTTACTATGTGTAAGGCACTTTACTTTTTAATACAAAGATTATTAATAGGAATCAGAATGCCTACTAGAGGAAACTAGATGGGTGCATCATTAACTTTATCAGTAGTGAGAAATTAGAGTTTGACATCAGAAAGGTACAGGGACAGATTAAAGGGATGGTCAATTAAATATCTTCAGAAGTATTATTTTCCCCTTAATCTTCAGAGTTTATTGAGAGTTGTAATTAATATATCACAGTGTTAAGTAAGGTATAATAATCATGATATCTGGACTCTATCTGTGTGCAAATCCCAGATCTGTCATTTACTATCTGGATGTCTAGCCAAAGTTTCAACATACTCTGAAAAATAGAATTGTTAGAAGGCATGCATGAACTAATGCTCTCAGTAAAGTTCTGGCATGTAGTAAGCACTGAATAAATGGGAACAGCCAATAGTTGATGTTCACACTGGCTGTGAAGGGCATGAGAATATGCCAAGGCAATACATATACTACTTTATATTTGATGACGATGACGACGACGACAACGATGATGATGATGATGATGTTGATGATGATACCACCCATTCTTCCTAAAGTGATTCTGGGGAGTTGCAGAGGGAGACTAGATAGAAATTTATTCATCTCTTTGTTATTTTATGAATTGAAAATCTATGTTATTTATGAATATTAAATGAGATTTCATAATAATTAACTTATCAGGATAATCATAGTATGTAATCAGTGTGTGTTTTGATTGGTGCCAGGAAGTGTCTTTCAGTACCTTAATGTCATTATTATAAGATTTCTGAGTTAAATTTTGTAGTCAATGGAAATTAAAACTGTACTATGAAAAGATAATTTCTTATATATGAACCCCCAAATCATAAACACTCTATGTGGGTCAAGTGTATTGAGGTTTAAGTCAACTATTTTTCTTGTTAAGACCCAAAAATAATTTTTTTTAAAAGGTGACTTAAAAATAAAGTAGTCCTAAGCTAATGGAACTCAAAATCCATGAGATGGAAGCTTATACAGATTTTTTCCTAATTATGTCTTCATAATCATGGAAGGATTTTTTCCTGAGATCAGTGTATATAATGTAGGTAATTAAAAGGAAAAAATCATTTAAATATAACTTTATAGTGAAAGAAATTTAGAAATTACAAAATTCTTGTTTCTTCTTGATTCTTGAGTATTAAAGATGATATAGTCACCTCATTGAAAGCATAAAAGAAGACATTACTGTTTGATAACAATGAGTGCACCACTGAGTAAACTGCTTTGGAAAAGACATAGTCTTGTGAAATATTGTTGATGGGAAAGATGTATTGACTGGGAATTTAAAAGACTGGGCTGTGTTTCCAAGTTACTGCAGGAAAGTCAATTTGCTACATTTCCAGTACATGACCTGTCATGGAATGACTACATTTAGTAATATAGAGTTTCCTGGATCCAAGGGAATTTCATTTTCTTGCTCTAGGTTGGCACTTGGAAATCTATAGTCAGATGATGGTGTCCAGAGCAACAGCTAATGCTGAGTTGAGCTTGATATATACCAAGCTAAATTCCATCCATCCATATCCAATATTCATTCCATAAATTTAGTTTCCTAAAAGAGTTTGTCTATCTTGTGTACCTTTTCAAATTTTCAAGATTTTCCTTTTTTAAATCATAAATGTTGAGTGAGTTTTATTGCTAATTTTTCTGGCACATACTTTATTTGTATATCATAACATTATATGCTTTATAATTTGATACTTTGGATGAGTGAAATTTATAGCATAAGCAGGACTGTTATGTAGACTCTTGATTCCTGTGGCAATAAGTCAACCAAGAGTAAGGTTGTATTGAAATTCACTTATTATAGTTCTTACCCATATAATAACAACACAAATGAAGTGCTGTGTATAAATGATAATGCTCCAAATTATTGATTATAATATTTAAATTTGTCCAATTTAATGAACAAACAAAACAATAAAGTGAAAAAATGCTCTGTTACTTCAAATGTACACAATTTGAAGTTAGTATGTTTCTGACTTGATAATACAGCCTTTTTCTCTCAAGTCTAAGCATATAAGAGGTTCATATCTTTTAGAATAAGGTGAAAACACTGTCCCCAGCCTTAGAAAAACTTGCAAATGTATGTTTATGTCTCATTTTAAATTAATTTTAAATGCACAGGTAATTCATAAATGAAATTCTTTCAAGTGTTTCTTTTAAAGTATCAAAACTGAAGTTCTGTTCTCTTCCACCTCATCAAAATTAGCTGTCATCACAGTGTATGATCTCATAGACATTTCTCCATACACAAATAGTATTGTTTGAGCATGTAGACCAATTTTATTGAAGTCCCATATGTAATGAAGTCCATTCATGAATTCTGTAGAACTCAGGTAAAGCATATCTTCCATACATGATTCACAATCTCATTATCAAGTTCTACGTGCTATCTATTGGGGTTAGGTGACTAGGTAAATGGCAGTTAAAGAAGAAAAACTACTGGGGCATATAGTTATTCATGAAATCAAATCATGTGTTAATGGAAGCATAAGAATAATGTCCACTTCTGGTGTTGATTAATAATGTTATAATAGAGAAATAGTGAGTCTTGTACTATCTGATGAGACATTTTGGGGGCTGTGTGTTGGAATTTCTATCCAGAACCCCAGACAAATTCTGCCTGTGGATTTTGGACCTGATCCAAGATATAACTAGTCTTGATGACTTTATCATAGAAACATTAGGGAATCAGTGATAATAATTGCATCATCACCTGTTTGTTGACAATTATGTGATATAAACATCTTCATTTGGATGTTTTTGCCTAAAATGTTCAAGCTGGATCTCTGGATTGGCTTAATAATTAGTAAGATCATCCAGTATGTGCTTCTGTTATGGCTAAGCAATTTAATTTCTTTTTTTATGTTCATTTAGCCCTCATATAAAAATTAATTTTATTGGTAGATGGGAGGCATAGTTGAGCTGTCAAACCTGAAATGCCTGTCTTTAAAATTCAATAAAAAGTAGAATGAATTTTCATGTGGTATTCAATAAAATCTGGAGTAAATTTCCCCAAAGAGAAAAAGACCCAATAATTTTATATTCAAATGGGTCATTTACTTGTGACATGAACAAAATTTGATTTCACTACTGCACTATATATATTCATGTGAATATATTAAATCAAATGGCATTTGTATACCCAAGTAATCCCTGTATTGATTAAAATATTTGGCTTTATTATCTCAGTAATTAGTTAAAATACCAGGCAGCCACTCTGCAGATAGATATTTCTTTCAGCATATCAAATGGATTATGCTAGAATAATTAGATTATAGTACATAAAGGATCTCATTGAGTATGTATCGAAGAGAAAAATAGAGACAGAGGAAACTGTAACTACTTTCCTCTATGATGCACAAAGTCTTACAGTTTTCCTGAATTCAGGTCTAATATATACGTTCTTCATTCAAATCAAATGTCAGACTAGATTACTATAATCTCATTCAATATGACTTAACATTTCTCTCTTTTTTGAAAGATTTATTTATTTATGCATACAAGCTGGGGTGCAGGCCAGAGGTGCAGGGTGGTGAGAGGGCTCACCAGAAACAGAGTGGGGAGCAAAACAGATGGAACTACTGAAATACACTGCTGAGGGGAGCAGCAGGTGAGGCAGGAGAGGTCCACTGTGCCATATGGGAAGCTCCATGGCTGGGGATCGAACTTGAACTGCAGCTGCAGCCAGCTCCACAGCGCTATGCTCAACCTGTTACGCCTCCAGGGAGGCCCTGACTTAACATTTCTTAACTAAATAACAGTTTCTCTATTTGTAAAGAGAAAAGTACTAGTACCTATTTCATGGAGTTACTGTTTTTTCTTTAAGATTTATTTATTTATGCATACAAGCTGGGGTGCAGGCCTTAGGTATGGGGTGGTGAGAGGGTTCACCAGAGACAGAGTGGGGAGCAGAACAGGTAGATTGACCAAAATACACTGCTGAGGGGAGCAGCAGGTGAGGCAGGAGAGGTCTGCTGTGCCACGTGGGAGTCTCCCCAGCTGGACATTGAACTTGCGCCCGCAGCTGCCAACAGGTCCACAGTGTTGTGCCCAACCGGCTGTGCCACCAGGGAGGCCCCTCATGGAGTTATTGTGAATCAGCTAAAAGATGGTGCTCATAACGCTGTCAGTGCCTGCCCTGGAGCAGAGTAAGGGCTCATTAAGAAAACCTGTTCCTTTCCTCTCCTGTTCTCCTGCTTTTCCTTCACTTCCTGGGACCTTGAGCCCACTAGTGGTACAGCTTCTCCACTACCCGCAGTTAGCTCTCCTTTGACTCATTCTTTCCTTTTCTTCACATATAATACGTAATGAAATGCCTTTTGATTTAATAAGATTATACACTGCAAGAAAAACCTACCAAAAGATCTACATTAGATCTGTTATGTTAATACTCAGTTTAAAACTGAATGGGGAAATAGCTGACACTACAAAGTACCTCCCAATTTGTTTTCTTTTGGAGATGGGGATGATGGGGAAAATTTGATCATGAAAATATTCGGTAATCAGATAAGTGAAGCAATTATCTAAATTAGGCAAGTTAAATAGTTGGGATATGGTGACTATTTTTATGTTATTAAAAATCCTTGAAAATATAAAAATAGGTAAGTACATGTCATAAAGTCAAAATAAAGATAAGAATTAATCCTTCTAAAAATGATTCCTAATATCTTGGAGAATTATTTGACTTTTCTTGAACTACAAAAATAGCTTTTAACAGATGACCAATTTCTATTACATGTTGTATCATTGACAAATGCATCACAAAGTATCTGTATTTCAATAATGACTCCTAAAACCTTAATGTTCATGATTTTTAGCAGCAATATTAAGACTCTTTAGAAGCAATTCTAAGTTTCACTAGTTCGTGATCTATTATTAAATTTTGTACAAACTTAAGTGGTCAAGACAAAAATAAGATAGTTGTGGATAAGTAGATCACTTGGGAAGTAGGGAGCCTTGAGTTATCTTGTAAAATAATAGTAGATAAAATTATTAATAGTCAACTATCAATATGATCCAAATGCATTGTATACAATATCATTTCTAATCTTACAACTTTGTGAAGAAGGTAGAATTCTATAAAATGTATGGAGGAAAAGGATTTACCTAGAATCCACTCTTATTTGCTAAGCTGGGTTAGCATTTAAAGCTAAAGCAGTCTAATTTTAAAATCTATGCTCTTTCTATTGTATTGTGTGAAATGGGAAATTTTCATTAAAAAGTCATTACTAAGACTTTACCTCATGATTTTGTCCCATGCCAGGTTACGTTAGTCAGGCAGGATGGCATAAAGGCCAGGTCCCTGTCTCTGTATCTGTTTTTGGAAAGAGACTGATCAACCAGCACAACCCCCATGTGCTCAGAGGAGTGTAAGATACTGGCATATTAAGATAAAGCCTTAAATTAATTAAGCTTAAGTTTTAGCCTTAAAAAATGAAACTAAGTTGTGCATCTCAAATGGTCATCAAGTATTATGAAGACAAGTAAGGAAGACACAATAAAACGAATTTAAACGTAGTTCAAAATATGTTCTTCATGGAGGAAGAGTTTTTTCCAGGCCTCGGAGGTTGGGCAGGATTCCACTGGGCAGAGAAGAGAAAAATATATGCTAAATAAAGCTATTATATGTGTAAAGTCATGAACGGGAAAATATAATGAAGTGCTTATGGGGCCCTGAGAAGTCATGTCCACATAAAAACTGTAAATGATTGCTAAATGGAATCGGACTAGCTTCCAAAAACTCCTGAAAGAATGGCAAGACTGGTCTGTTCTTGATTTCTTACTAAGGTTGGTGAGTTCTGCTGACTAGAAGTTGGCAATCATGAGGCCAAGGCAGCTGGTCCAGACATTGTTACTCAATTCCAAGGCAAAGCCTTAGCCTTTGATCCTAAGGTGTATCCAAAAAATCCATCAAAATAAGATTAAAAAGAAAAACTTGAAAAAAATGTAAGTCCACCATCACAAACATTCAAGTAACTTTCCTGATGATGTTGGATTTGTGAGATCATAAGTCCCTTTTTTTTTTTTTTCAGTTATTCTTACAGCTGCCTGACATATGAAACACGAGTTTGTTTAGTTAATTGTAGGTAACAGTATGATGTGAAAAAATGAAAATAGATTTTGGAGGAATTAAGACTGGAGTTTACTTGAATCTGAGTCTTATGTCTTCCAAAATTTGTTTTTAAACTCTGTTTGTTGAAGTTTGAGTGAGTTACATTATCTCACTGTGCAATCAGCTAACATCTGCTAAAGATTAATACAGTTTATGTCAAGGAGTTGTACTAAATTAAATGTAAGGACTATATAAAGGCTTGATACCTGTGACTGACACACAACAATAACTGAAAGCTTTAGACATTTTTCTGTGTGTGGTTTCTATTTTTCTATTATAGATGTTTTGTTTTCATATATTTCTGAAGGACAGCAAATTGTAAGAACATGGACAGAGTTGACCTTGGATTCTAGATTTGGTAACATTTAGGTCATATACTTTCTCTTGAAAATACGTACTTTACATAACCAATTTTAGACATTGATAGTTGTGATTTAGTGTGCATGTCCAGGGATCCCAGAAATATTTTCTAGGTCATTACTGGCATAAAGAGATATAATTTTTGTTTGTCTTTACCAAACAGATATCTGTGATTGGTCTCATTATTTTTCATGGCATTTTTGAAATTTTTAGTTCTTCTTTACTTACTGCCTCCCAGTTATCTTTCTACATGATTGCTTTGAGAAGTTAGAATAGTAATAATGATGGTATTAATACTGAGAGCAATGGCAGCTTATATTTCTAATATACCACATTGCCTGAAAATTTCAACAGCGTTCATTATGCTATTTATATCAGCAGATGAGTTTCTTCACTTAAGGAATGAGAACCTGAAGTATTTAGGATTCAATAAAAAGAGTAGGATAAAAATGTAAATCACATGAATAAATCACATGAATAAAGAATATGTGGCCTCCCTGGTGGCACAACGGGTTAAGTCTCAGCACTATGAAGCTATCCAGAGCCACTGCAGCACAAGTTCGATCCCTGGCCAGGGAGCTTCCCACATGAGGCAGCAGACCTGTCCTGCCTCACCTCCTGCTCCCCTCAGCAGTGTACTTCAGTCAGTCTAACTGTTCTGCTCCCCACCCTGTCTCTGGTGAATCGTGTCACTACCCCCACTCCTCGGGCCTACACCCCAGCTCTTGTATGCATAAATAAATGAATCTTTAAAAAAAAGAGTATGTGTGTATGTGCATATGCATTATACACATGTACAGCAGAGGTGAAGAGCAAAGCAGTTGGTAATTGTCAATTGTCACTGATAGGCAGTGGGAGCTGCACTTGAACTACTCGTGCCCTGATTTGGGGTAAGTTCACAATACCCTGACCCTCATTCAACTGCGGCTTTTTCCATAACTGGGTAGCTTTTAGATATTACCAGGCATGTTGTGTGGACATTCATTTTATGTGTTGACTATTCTTGGTAAGAGTATAACTTCTATCTTCTTGTTCCCTGGAGTCTCTGACTATTTCAACACCGCTAGGATAGGTTACAAATCATAGTCCTAAAACTGGGAAATACCCAAGGAAATATGTGTGTGTGTGTGTCTCTCTCTCTTTTTTTTTTTTAACCAAATCCATCTTCTACATTTAAACCTCTGTTATATTGTCAGATTGTGGCTGTTACATTTCATTCTTGCCCTCATATATTATAGCATCTAAGTTAATTTTACATATATATGACAGGAAGGCTAATTCAAAGTCACTCATACCCCAAATTCACAAATTTGGTTATAATTTTCCTTGCTACTTTTGCAGCAGAAATAGCTCTAATATCAAAAAGCCTTATTTACTTAACATATGCAGATATTCATTATTTTTTAAAAAATAAAAACTATCACAAAGCAGAATTGGATCAATGCACAATGCGTAGTAGTGCATTAAATTCAAAAATCATTGCATTCCATGAACACTGAGGGGGAGATGTGAAGGAATGACATCCTGAGTATCAAGGCTTATCCTTTTTGTGTACTAAACAATTTGGATCCTGGGCCAGTGGGAAGTCCATGAGATTTTTAGACTTGGATTCGTTTAAAGAAGTTGGCAAGTCATTTAACTACATGCTATGTCTAATGATTTCTTCTGAAATTCATTCCTGTGACCTTGGGTTCATTTTGTTATTTTATAATCTTGGGAAAGATCTCTTTTACTACTTGCTGTATATCCCCACTTACCACTGTGGGGGTTTCCTTTCCATCTCTCCCTTGAGTGCTTTTGGTTTAATTTATTTAAGCTTTGTTTGCCTTTTATTCCATGCTGTCTGCAAAGCCACCAACATGGGCTGGTGTTAATGGGAGACTGCTTATCACATCGACATGTCTGTGTACCTTTTATCCTCTTGGCATTTTACTTTCTTGGCTATATTGTCAGAGATCATGACTCTAATCATAAAGATGTACATTTACATTTTCCAGCTGGATTTTTGAAATTTCAAAAATTCTGAAATTTTTTTTGGCATCCAAGAAACATAGTATGTGGATCTATGTGCCTTAATTTATTTCAGGGCTTTGTTCTGTGGTAGAAAATAAGAAATTAGTTGAGCTTAAAGGAAAAAAGAACACTGCATAATTAGCAGGATTTTCCATAGACTAAGAAAAGAAAGAAATATAAATAGGAAAGGGAAAAAGTGACTTCTTTTAAAGATAAGCACTATGTTAAAAATCCAAAAATGGGAGATGGGAAAGCAGAGGAATTTGAGATCTGCAAGTTGAATAAAGGCTCAGAGAAAGCTCAGGGAAATGGGGTTGTGAGTTAGCACAATTCGGGCCCTGGGATTCCCCCAAGGTTAAGCATAAGGAGATAGGGCCAAATTAGTGGCAATGACACTTGATGGATGGAAAATCCAGTCCGTCCTGGATTGGGATGAGTCAAGTGGAGTAATGACAGCTTGGTGTAGAGGAAGAGCTATGCAAAGTCAGGAGTGCGGGTTCATTCTCATTTTTATATTTCAGATACCCACTCTCCTCAGTTCTCTTTCCTATAAGATTTAGTTAACAAATATTGATTCCACAAATACTAGATTCTGTTTTATTAGGTTCAGAGGATGTAGCAGTGAATAAGATAATTATAACCCCCAAACTTCTGCTGTTTAATTTTAAAAGGAATATAGGTGAACAAATAATGCACAAATGAAAAATTACAGAATATGTTGTTTTAAACAGGGAAAATATGGGTCTATGAAGATATAATTTTTATTAATAATGGGGAAATTAGGAAAAAAATCTCTCTAAGAATGTAATATTTTCTGAAGGATAATGAGGCATTGTTCAGATGACGAGGAGGAAGAACATGGTTGTAAGCAGAGAAAATAGTGTGGGTTAAGATGCTAAAATAGGAAAAGTTTGGTGTGATTGAGAAACTGAAAGAAGGGTGATTGGAGTTTGGCAAGTGAGGAGGAAGAGGAGAAAGGCACTGGTGAAGTAGAGAAGCAAATGGAGTAAAAATTACTTAAGGTTTTATGCACATGTTGCAAAATTTTTATCTTTCTCTAATTGAAAGAGCCATTAAAAGGTTTAAAGCAAGAAAGTGATAAGATTGCTTTTTTTTAAAGATTTATTTATTTATGCATACAAGCTGGGGTACAGGCCAGATCCGTGGGGTGGCGAGAGGGTTCACCAGAGACAGAGTGGGGAGCAGCACAGGCAGATGGATGGAAATACACTGCTGGGGGGAGCAGCAGGTGAGGCAGGAGAGGTCTGCCACACCATGTGGGATTCACTCCAGCCGGGTGTCGAACTCACATTGCAGTTGCCAACAGCTCCACTTAACTGCTGCGCCACCAGGGAGGCCCGAAAGTGGTAAGATTGTATTTGCATTTAAAGAAACTCATTTTGGGCTGCAGTTAAGAAGATATATTTGTGTTAGACAAGTTAAGAAATCACCAGTTTATTTAGGAGGCTACTGGGATCTAAGATACAATGGTTACATGGATGAGAATGAGGTAAAAAAAAAAAAAATAGAGGATATTTGAACTACAGTGGATATTTGGTGTGACTTGGTTTGATTGGATGCCATGTTTGATCATTAATTTTTAACTGAGGTAATATTGGGGTACCCCCATCAGTTATTACCACCATAGTACACCCTCCACTAATGCACCCATATCTACCACCATAGACCATTGTGCTTCCTTCCGTCTTTGTTCTTTCCCTTTCCCTTTCCATGCTTGCTGCTTCAGTTCTGTAATTAGCTATCAAGGGTTAGCTTTTCAGCTTGCCTTTGTCTGACTGTTAATTTTAGAGTGAAATATTAAAAAGGAGTCTCACATTTTGGGATTGAGCAGCTGATGAGATAGAAGTCCCATTTACTCTTTTGAGAACTACATTGATTAGAAAAGGAAAAGTGTGTGTGTGTGTGTGTGTGTGTGTGTGTGTGTGTGTGTGTGTGTGTGTGTGCGCGTGTGTGTGTGTGTGCGCGCGCGTGCATTAGTGTGAGGGAGAGATGGAGGATTTATTTGGAGCATATTTACTTACTTGGGACTTTATATTTATTTGAGATTTATGTTGCTAGAGGACTGTGAGATATCCAAATGGAGAGCTGCTGTAGACTGTTAGATTGTGCTGGAAATCTGAAAATGGGAGTAGTCTATAAATCTATGATATTTAAAGCCTCGTGGCTGGTTGAAACCTCAAAACAAAGACTTTAATTGCTGCCATATTCATAACCTATAGGAGAAGATAGAAAAAAAAGAAACTGAGAATTTGTGATGAGAGAAATATGCTGAGTTCCAAGAGAGTATGATGTCAGAGTATTACAAGGAGAGAACCTCCTTATAAGATGGGAACTGAAATATGGAAGTCATTTCTTGTCTTAGTAAAGGTAGTTGAAGTAAGCAGAGGTAGTATAAACCAGTCTGAAGTCTTCTACAAGAGAATGGAAAGTTAGGGTTTGGAAATAGTAAGTGTAGAAGCTTGGCAGGGATATGAAGATGGGCCTGTGTAAAAAGCTAGAGCAAGAGATATAAAAGGATTCAGAGTCAAAGAAGGTTTTTATTTTTAAGGGAGGCTTTATAACATGTTTGCATGCCAATGTGAATAATGGAGTAGAAAGGGACAGTACAAATATATAGAAAATGTCTTTGAGTAGGTGAAAGAAGATTGAATTTAGAGCTAAAGTGGGAGGTTTCATGTTGATGAGTTTTATCTTTGACTATTTTTGAAATAAGAAATAGAGGGCCTCCCTGGTGGCGCAGCGGTTGAGTGCTGCGCTGTGGAGCTGTCGGCAGCGGCGACGTGAGTTCCACGCCCGGCCGGGGAGAATCCCACATGGTGCGGCAGACCTCTCCTGCCTCGCCCGCTGCTCCCCTCAGCAGTGTATTTCTGATCTGCCTGTTCTGCTCCCCGCTCTGTCTCTGATGAGCCCTCTCGCCACCCCACGCCTCTGGCCTGTACCCCAGCTTGTATGTATAAATTAAAAACAAAAAAAAGAAATAGAAAGATGAATGTCTGAATATATAGGGTTTGTTACACTTCATGGCAATTGGTGAAAGGAATCTCTGATAGTTTGTTTTTTCTGCCCAATTTGAGATCTATCAATAACTAATGATAAAGAAGAGATAGAAGTCTAGTTTGAGGAGTATTGAGAACATTATTAAAATGTTTTCTCTCTCTGTGTTGATTGAGAATTATGATTAAGTCATACAATAAAAGCTAGAATGAGAGATAATTTATTATGGTAAAAATCATTCCATTCATCACTCTACAGATAAGTAAGCTGAAGTCCAGGAATTAGCACTGCTGCCTAACTATTGAATCAGGACAGGATTTCAAGTCAACTAATTCTTGGGCTAACATTATTTCTACAAAGGCATAAAACTATAAGTATTAATATTTTAATGTTAATTAAATATTAATTAAAGTAAGTGCTCAACGAAAAGGAAAATATAGTTATCTGGCTACTGTCGCAAACTGAACAGGAATGATCTCAAATTATGGGCACTGCTAAACTATCAATGGAAAATAATAAGTATTTTAACAGAATCAAGGGTTTCTTACCGTGGGCATTTCAAGGCAGCAGCTTTTTCTACAGAAATTGTGGCATGTTGTCCAGGTGCTTTTCCAGAGCAACTGGGAAATGGAAGCTAAATTTTTAGGAGTTTAGCTATTATTTCCAAACCCAAGAGAGCTATTGATCAGCTTAGGTTAGTAAGTGAATTGCCTTCAAGAAGGCTTTAAAAACAGATACCAAAGCTCATTTATCAAGCTGTACACATTCAAAGAGATTGAACACGGAATGTCAAAGTTCTATAATTCTGAATATTTTCTGTCAGAATACTTTCTTTTAATTCAAACACATAAAGATCCAAATTAACAGGTTAAGTACACAATTTGCTTAAAGAGGTTGTGTATACATATTGTACCTTCATTCAACAGTTTTAAAAATTATCAAGCACCTCCCTCGTGGTTCAGGGGTTAAAGTCTCAGCACTATGGGCACTATGAAGCTATAGGCAGACACCACAGCCTGAGTTCGATCACTGGCCAGGTAGCTAACCCACATGTCACAGCAGAACTCTCCTGTCTCACCTACTGCTCCCCTCAGCAGTGTATTTCAGTAGCTCTGCCTGTTCTGCTCCCCTTTCTGTCTCTGGTGAATCTTCTCATCCCACTGCTGTACCTCTGGCCTACACGCCAGTTCTTGTATGCATAAATAAATAAAATTAAATATTGAAAACAAAAATTATCTAAATATTTTCTAAAGATTGCTGTCTTGAAAATAACCACATTTAGAAGTCTGTCTTTCTATCATTGTCTTTCTATCATTGCTTGACCATGGGTAAAGCAGAATGTACTTGCTAGTGGTCCTGTGAGCTGTGATTTTTAAAAATATTATAAAAGATATTTAGCAATACCCACAACCTTTATATTGCAATCACTTATAGTTAAAGGTATTTTTCACGAATTTTTTAAAATATATATATTTTTATTGTTATTTATATCTTTTACATTTTGTATTCCCCTTGGGTAACCCACCACCAATTCACCCTTGATCCATCTTTGTGGTCCCTTGTGTCCTTTTCTACTCCATATTGTGCCCTTATCCCCCCCATCCCCTCTGAGTGTCTATCTCCTATTTGGTTTCCAAAGAAAGGGTATTCTTATAGGAAAAAAATTTTTAAGGAAGAAATTCTTTTATTCATGATTTTGTTAATGTATTTTAAGCTCTAACAAGGAGGTATCATTAAACATCTTAGGCCCTCAGAGCTATAGCATAGTCTTTCAGTGGGAGACATTAGGAGTTTATGTAAGGGCAAATTGAAAGTATCTGTGGCATTAAAAGATCTAAGTTTTGGAGACATTATGTAATGGGTTATCAGAAAATGTGGGTCTGCAGAAAGCAAATTGCCTCTAACCTTCTCACTAACTGAAATTAATTGACTTTGTAAAGCAATATATGTCCTGTGTGATAAAATATTTGGGAAGAAACTTGTTTTTCTTTGACTTGTGACCATAACTAGAATTAGGTATCATCAAGATTTTCACAGTCAAGTAGTGTGGCCACTAGACCCATGTGGCTATTGAGTAATTTAAATGTGACTAGTCTGAAAATGTGCTCAAGTATAAAATTCACCCTAGATTTCAAGAGCTGAGTATGTGAATAAAAGAAAGTAAAATATCTCAAAAATTTGATTACATGGAAAAATAACAATGACTTAAATATATTGAGTTAGATAAAATAAGTCCTTAAAGTTTTCACCAATTTCTTTTCTAATGTGACCACTAGAAAATGCAGTTCTATGTATGAGTCACATTTATGATTTACATTAGCTTTGTATTGTGCAGTTCTTGTTTGGATACATTTTCCTATCAAAAGAAGTAATTAGCTGCTTGGGAAAGTCTTTAATTTGTTTTCTTAAGATATGAGCAATAGAAGAGGAAAGTCTTTGATACAAAGAGATATTCATGAGCTAAGAAGATTAAGTTGGCTTAGTTGGCCAGTAAAGATACAGAAACAGCTGAGTATTGTAGCATTTCCCAAAGTGGACCTCTAGTTACCTGCTCCTGTGACAGAACCTTTCAACCTTTCTTCTCTTCAAACTATAAAATCAAAGTCTCTGTGTTTTTTGGGAAAAGAGATGTTTTCCCACTTCACCTGTTAGCTTCATGTATTCATTCATCAGCAAATTGTCTTTGAACTTTTTGTATGTGTGAAGTCCTCTGCTATTGCAAGTTTTAAAAATTAGAAAAATAACACCTGACTGGTAAGATAGATTTAGTGAATAATTACCAGAAAATGTGATTAGTATATCCGTATCATAATAGAGTTAAGTTCTGAATAGGAGTACATAGGTTGAAAAAACCTTCATAAGTTAATATTTATACTAGATCTGATGTTTAAGAATTTTCCAAATGGAGGGAGAAAACAAATAATTATTGGGACCTGTCAAGTCTAATAGCAAAGGCTAAGCATTCTCACATGTGTTGTCTCTTTTAATTATACAATCATGTGATATTAGTATAAATCCCCTCATTCTTATAAAAAGAATGAAAACAACCCAAATATCCAAAAATAGACGACTGGATCAAGAAGATGTGGTGTATATAAACAATGGAAAACTATTCAGCAATCAAAAAAGATAAACTCATGCCATTCCCAGAAACATGGTTAGAGCTGGAAGGGATTATGCTCAGTGAAATAAGCTAGAAAGAAAAAGAAAAATATCAATGCTTTCATTTATAGTAGGAATGTAGGGGAACCAAATACAGGATCAGAAAAAAATAAAAATAAAATTAAATAAATAAAACTACAATAAATTAAAAAACAAAATCAACAGGCAACTACTAACCAGAGACACTTTGTAGGGGAGAGGGAGCAAGAGGAATCAAAACAGGGGAGGGAAGAACATAAAGGCCTATGGTGATGGTGGACAGGTGAATTGGTGATGGCAATTTTGCAGGAACAACACCTGAAAGGAGAAAGCATGCATTGTACAAAAAAGAAGAATGATGTAAAACATATATAAAATAAAAATAAATTTTTAAAAACTATGCTAAATTAAAAGAATGGAGACTATAACTTCCTTATAAATATATCCAATGTCAGAGTTTTATGACATATGTCATAATAGATATGGTAGAAATATCTGATAGGTGTGGTAAATACTGGAGAAATATCTGCTAAAATTAAGCCTGGTGGGGGGGTGGAGGGGACGGAGAATAGGATCCCATAGATTGGTGATCGAAACAGAGAAATACTCGCAAATCCTATCCAATCCAACTCTCTCCTTCTAAAAACAAATCCCAGAAATTTAAATTGACTTGCCTAATGTATGTAGACGGGAAAGGAAGACTGACCAGGAGCCCAGAGATTCTTTTATAAAGTGCAAAATTTTTTTCTCAATAGTTCGGAGTTCTCAAAAAGGAATCCTGCATGTCACAGCTTGTTGCCAAGTTCTTAGCCCCTGACTACAAAAAAATTAAGCATATCAGAAACCATACTCTAATGGTGTTTAATAGGGTTTAATATCAAATCCTATTCTTCATTTATTCAAGCGTTCAGCTTATTATACAAGATTCCCTTTTGTTTTCTATTGAGAGTTGTAATTATAATATTATTGACAATTTTGCCACATTATTTCCCCTTCTTTAAAATTCTAATGATTTTCCCTCCTCTTTCTTTGTTTTCCTAAATATTTTTTTCAATTAACAAGACTGATCTTATTGAGGTAGTTAGGATAATACTGCCTCAAGATGTACAGGACCCTTGAGTTTCCTTACAGATCAATTTGGCATATAATCATTTGCCTAACTTTAAATGAAGCACTTTGCTAAGAGTTTTTGAAGATAGATACTACTATACTGGACCTAGGTCCAATGATTTTATAGCTGATGGGGAAAATTCACTTGCAAATAATAATATGTAATAAACACCTGGATTTTTCTAAAAGCTCTACAAGTGTTATTTTATTTACTATTTATAGAAAAATTACTATTTATAGAAAATATATGCACTGTGACAAAATAATTTAACTTTTTCAGAGTTACAAAGCTGGAAAATAATTGGGCTATGGCAGTCAGCTGACATAGCAGTCACTCTTCGTCACTAAATTATACTGCCTTCTTCTAATCCAAATAAATGTAGTCAAATATAGAATGCAATATCTGCAAATCTCATGGATGCACAAAGGAAAGTGTAAAATGAGATAGATGACTTCATAGATGATGTGTTTTGGTGGCAAGTATAGAAAAACAAAGTAGGGAGGGCTTGATGGAAGGTGGGGAGAGAAGGGAATTCCAGGCTGGTGGAAGCATGATGCGTGGAGAGCTGGAGAATGGTCAAAGTGAGAACTGGTTTCAGAGCAGAGATGTGCAGAAAGAAGAGAGCCTGAAAAAGTAGACTTGACCTAATTGTGGGGTCCTGGAGTACTCTCTACTTAGAACTTGGATTTAATACTTTTTTTAGAAATTGGCAGAGACTTAAAAATGTTTTAAAAGTTTGAGGATAAGAATAACATAGATCAGTTTTGTATTTTTCTGATTGTTGTTCTTTGTTTTGTTTTGTTTTTTTTTTGAAGAATGTTCTCCCAGGCAGCCATGTAAAGAATTGGAGTCAGGGGGATTATGTACTTCTTTCTGTTAATATATAGAACCAGAGGAAGCTGACTCTAATGGGAGTGGAAATAAAAATGGCATTTATGAAATACTTTACAGAGGCAAATTCAACAAGATTTGGTGGGGAACAAGCTGAAAAATGAGGATAGGAGAGACTGGAAATTAAAGCTGATTTGTGTCTCGGTTAAAAAGAATGAAATTCTACTGAGTTGAAGAAAATAAAAGTGGATACATTCTTAGAGGGCAGGAAAACAAAATAAGTTTAGACAAGTTGTGCCTTTTGATTTTTTATTCATGAAATATTTATGCATTCTGTATCACATTTTGTGCCGTGTATCAGGGAAACAGAGAAGCACAAAAAGATAAGTCCTTATCTTCTTGATACAGTCTATGGCGGGAAGACATTTCATGACAATGCTGCAAAGGAAGGTCAGGATACCATAAGATCATAAAATGAAAACTCAGTCCAGGAAGTTAAGGTCTTTTATAAAAAGTAATATTTAGGTGATAATATTTTTGCAATATTTAAATCAGGAATAGGAACTAGCCAGTCAAAGTATAATAAGATCTCTCATGTTAAGGAAATACCATATGCTAAGTCTTTGAGATGGGAAAGAATTTGGTGAGTTTCAGAGAGTTAAGAGAGAGATGAAGACTGAGCCTGTAGAAGAAGGTGGATCATGAACCCTTTTAGACTCTATCAAGAGAAGACAAGTATCAAGAGCTGACGAAGATTAGAGTGGAAAGAATAATTAGGAGGCTTTTATTGTAATGCTGATTAGAGAGAATAAGAATAGAGAGGAATCAATGGAAGTGAACAGAAGCAAATAAATTTCAAATACAATCTGGAGATTAAAAGAATACTGTGAGATTCACTGATTGGTACATAAGGGTGTGCAGGAGGTGTCGACAAGGAATTCCAGATGTCGGGGATGAGATCTGAGTGGAAGGCTGTGCTATTTCTAGAAGTGAGAAGAATTGGAGGAGGAAAATATTTTCGGGGAAAATGACAGTATTTCAGGGGAATATTTTCATAATATTTTTCAGGAGAAGATGATTAGAATATTCCGAGTGTCAAGTATTGTGTGAGCACTTCAGTACCTGATTCATTTAGTTCATTTTATTCTTAGTTTTAAATTGGGGTCCCTAATAGTTCTTGGTTACATCCTTACCATAGCTAGGTTGGTAAGATAATCTACATGCTTGACTGATGAAACAAAATGTCTAGAATTTATTCTCTTTTCCTTTAATTGACCTTACTTGTGCCTTGTGCTCAGATCCAAAGCAGTCACAGTCATAAAGGGATTAGAATATACAAATTCATGAAACCTGGTTTCTTAGGCCATGGGAAATGAGAAGCATATGGCAGAAGTGGGGGATAGATGGCCTCCTCAGCAGAAAAATCCAGTATAATTGCCAGTAGTAAGATAATGTTGAAAGAGAAAAATAACAGTTTGCTACCACAGCACATAATAATTGGTAGCATAGAAATAAGTAAAAGGAAGATAAAAATGTGTAGCTTGAAATATGGGAAGGTCATTGTTATGAAAAGACAGCTGGGAGTCTGTTTCTTTCTCACATAGAGGTTGGTACTTGATGTGAGAAGTTGTTGGCAGAGAAGTAATAGTTAACACCACAAAAAGGATAGAGTGAAAAGGAGAGAATTGAAACTTTGGGAATATCAGCTTATAGAGTAAGTGGAGAAAAAAGAATCGAACTACAGACACTGAAGAGTGATGGGCACAAAAGTAACAGGGCAATCAGTGCTATGGAATCCAGCAAGGAGACTATTTCAGAAATAAAAGAATGGGCAATAGGGTATTATTGCTAGTCTTTTAAAGAGCAATTTTAGTGATGTGTAGAGGTAAACTACATGTATGATTTTATTAATCCAACAGATAATTATTACAAACCTATTGGTTGTTATGTGGTGTGACCAAGGGTCTCACTTTTCCATTCCGATAATTGAATCAGTGCACACTATGACCCAGGGGGTGCTAAGTATTCTGGTGGGAGTAGGGTATAATGAAATAAGTTTAAAACAGTCTCTTCCTTAAAAATCTTAAGGTCTAGTGATATAGATTATAAATATGGAAATAGCTATAAAAGAGTCAAAATGTAATAAGGTTCATAAAAAGATATATAATAAGTGTGAGTTTATCTGTGAGAATTCCCACAAGAAGATGGAATCACATCTGGTTGAGAATTTAAGGTGGACCTTAGAGGAAACGTAACAGTAAGAATAAGACTTTGCAAGTAGAGAAGTGGACATAAGCAAAGATGATAACCCAAAAGTGTGCAGATTATTAAGCCCACTTTGGCTTGAAAATGCCATCAGGAGATCAAGTGACAAATGGAGTTGTAACTATCCATCTCTGGTTGACAGCCAAGAAGTCTGTGGTCATTGAAAAATATTTGAACAAAGGAGGGAGGTGCAAAAATTCACATTTAGTGTGAATTTGAATGAAACCAGAGAAACAGAAGGCAAGGGAGGCTAGGGGTGGGAGGGAGCACTTTTAGATAATCCAGAGGAGGCTTGGTGAAGGCCTGAATGAAATGAGAGATTCATTGTGGCTATAGAATTAATGGCAACAGTCACTGATATGATGGGAACAATGTGGAAAAGGGGGAAAATAAAGAGTGCCTCTGAGTTTTGCGAGATCAGTACTAAGAGTGATAGAAACAGGAAAGGAATGAGTGGGAACAGATTGGAGTATTTCAAACTGACAGTATCACTGCTGGATCTCTTTTGTTGACTCCCATGCCTCTGGATCTGAGCACAGTGAATTGTAGAATGATTGTAGGCTGAGCTAAAAATAGATGAAGCTTTCAGGATGACCAGCATCCTGTGTTCATCTCCCATCCCTTGTAACATAAGCCCAAGTTAGACATGACATTTGGCTTTGAAATATCACATTTAGAAGCAAGTATTATTGACTTTCCTTACATCAAACTGGAGATTAATACAATGGATAATTATTTTCTAGGCGGTGTCTTGGTGTCTTGCTACTTGCAGCTCAGCATATTGGACCGGAATTTAGAAAAAAATATTGATAATAATGCCCAATCCTTAAGTATATGTTGATTTGATATAGGACAACCTGACTCCATGAAGGAGGGAACATGAGCAAATATATACAGTTTAGGCAGAAGGCAGGATTCTGGGTATAGGAAAAAAAGGAATAAGAATATAGAAAATATTTTTCTATTTCCTGTCAGGCATTCAGATACAGATCCATACCATCAGTTGCTAAAAATATTACACAATTTTAATGATAATTATTGATTGCATTTATTTGCGGCTTATTGGGCATTAAAAATTGGATACTAGAAGTACCTGATAAGCACTATCTCAGTACTTTTAATAACACTATAAGGTAAGTGTTAGGAAACTTGCAGTAGTATATTCATTTCTTAGATGGGAATGTTGGGATTCAGAGTAATTGCTAATTCCCACTAATAGGTGACACAGACATGTTTAAAATTCGTGTCTTCTGGCTCCAAAGTCTGTACTCCAAAGTCTGAACTGTTATGCTGTATTCCAGCTGTTTATTTTAAATCCTGTGAAAGCAGTGCCAGTTCTCCATCATAGGCCTAGGGGACAACACCCATCAGTTACCCTTTTCACAGAGTGAGAAATATTGGAGCATAAAAATGGCTCATGTAATACTTCAGAGTACCCAGCAGCTCAACATGACAAGCTGTGATAGATGCCTTTCTTTCACTTAATATCATTTTGCTAGCTGATGTACAACCATATGCTATCTGCTTGTCGGGAGGAAGGCTTATGTTCTCTTTCAATATTTGTTTCCTCTTTATTTCATTTAGCAGAAAAATCTCATCAAACTGCTTCTTACAAGTTCTGCATTAAAAAACAAAATGGCCATAATGTCCTTTTCCTCTAATCACATAGTCTTCCCTATTTTATTGCCCAGAAAGCAGGACAAAACTGTAAACTGCATTACATATTTAACCATTTCCCTTAACTTGTTCCAAGTATTACAGTCACTCCTCCAAGGCATCTTCAGAAACAAAGCACTATTCAAGGAAATGAACATTCGGAAATTGTAGCCTTTAAACCAAATATTTGAAAAGATAATGCATCATTGTTCCTCCTCCAGAGATTCTGAAGTTTATTTTGGGCATAAATTGTGCAAGTCTCTCTTTATTTCAGAGGGAATCATTTTTATTGAGTTGTATAAAGTATAGAACTAGGATAAAGGAAAGGAATTGAATAATGGCCAGTGTTTGTAGGACCCATATTTTTTCTTTGTACTAAATTAGTTCTTATTGAGTTGACATTAGATTACAGCACTATGTATTTTAGTGAAACAGGTTCACACCCCTTCAAATGTTTGTTACTATACCACATCCACCATCAAAGCATATAGAATCCTCCATCATCGCCCATTAGGCCCCCTCCTCACCTTCGCTGCCTACTCCCCATGTACCTCTCTACAGCCTCAGTTCTGCAGTCACATTTCAACAACTGTTTCTGCTTTAGTTTTCCCTGTTCCTTTGTTCTGTTTTGATGTATTCCACATGAGTTAAATCATCCAGTATTTGTCTTTGTCTTTCTCCCTGTAATCTGTTTTATTTAGCATCTTCCCCTCCAGTGCCATCCATGTTGTTGAAAATGGAAGGATTTCATCTCTTTTATAGCTAAATAGTATTCCATTATGAGTAGATAACATATTTTTATCTAATAAAGTGTCCTTGAGTACTTAGGTTGTTTCCAGGTGCTTATTGTAAGTAGTGCTGCAATGACTATAGAAGTGCAAATATCACTTCAAATTAGTGATTTTTTTTCTTTGGATATATAGCTAGGATATACACCTAGATCATATAGATCTATTTTTAACATTTTGAGAAACTTCCATCTGTTTTTCATTGGGACTCACTCAACCAGTCTACATTCCCACCAAAAGTGAATGATAAACTAACCAGCATTTGTTTCTGTTTTTTGTTTGTTTGTTTGTTTGTTTGTTTGTTTTTGATATGGACCATTCTCTGGAATGTGAGGTGATAGTGCATTGTGGTTTTAATTTGTATTTCCCTGATAAGTTGTAGTGAGCATATTTTAATGTTCTGGTTGGTCGTCTGTATGTCTTCTTTGGAGACGTGCTTATTTAATTCTTTTGCCCATTTTTTGACTGGGTTGTTTGTTTTGTCGTTGTTGAGATGTGCAAGATTTTTGTTGATCTAATAATTAGCCCCTTATAGGATGGATGATATGTAAGTGTTTTCTCCCATTCATCAGGGTGTCTTTTCATTTTAATGATAGTTTCTTTTGTTGTATAGAATTTTTTGCTGTGTGTATTTTAGTTTGATGTAGTACCATTTGTTTATTTTTGCTTTTATTTCTCTTGCTATTGGTGTTGAGTCCCCAGAGGCAGTGAAGCCAGAGTCATGGAGTGTTTTACTTATGTTTTCTTTTGTGTTTTTTGGTTTCAGAAATTACATCCAAGTATTTAATCCATTTTGAATTAATGTTTGTGTATAGCATGAGATAGTGGTCTAGTTCAGTTTTTCTGCATGTGGTTTTCATATCATAGATCTGTCAACACCGTTTGTTGAAGATCGTTTCCTTTCTTCATTGTAAAGCTGTTGGCTCCTTTGCCATAAATTACTGCCCGTGTAAGTGTAGAGGATCCATATATTTTAATCCCTATTGTCTTGGTTGGGATTAGAAAATAGCCTAGGATGACAAGCAGCACCTGTGAGCCACTGCTTAAATATATCTACCAACCAACAACTTTCCAGAATAAATGTTATGATTCAGATGTAATGATTAGGAACATCACCTCTCCAGATATTAGCTAGAAAAAAAAATCTTCTCACTAAAAGAAGGTCTGCCATTTTATTGACTTGCTTCCAAACAGTTTCATTGCTGACTCTTTTCTTAAAGAGACACAGAGAGAAAAATTACAGAACATTCAGGAGACAGTGATGATGAAGATGGCTAGGAAACTATGTTTGTTTTAAAGAAAGTGATGTTTTTGGAGTTTATGGATTGAAAGCAGGTCCTTGGGTCCATTCTGGGAAAAGTTTCACCAGAGCTTCCCTTCAGTGGCACGCGGTGAGTTTCTCCACAAAACAGAGATATTAGATATACATAAACAGGTTTGTTAGGGAAAGGGATAGGAAAGTAAAAAACGCTTGCACAGACACAAGCGGGCAGGAAGAGCTGCCCCGAAAGGGACAGGTTTGCCAAGAGAGAGGCCTGCATGGTTGCAGGCACGCAGGAAGCCCTGAGGAGAGCTGCCTCTGCTGAGGGAGGTCTGTGAAGACCTGGCACGGTGCAGGTCACGGGCAGGCAGGCAGGCCGCTGCCCTGCAGAGGGACAGAGTTGGTGAAAAAGGCACCTGGATAGGCACAGGTGGGCAGAGAGGTGGCTGCCCTGAGCAATTGCAGAGAAGGCACTGATAAAGTCCTCTTTCAGCTGGAAGGGGCTCATTTCCTACAGGAGTGGTTTATTTGCTGTTGATTTTGAATATCTATGCATGGTCTGAAAGGAACCTGATATTCTACAATGGGCTCAATCTCCATATCTTCACCTTCTGCTCAGCAGTCTGATACCTACTTGATCTTATGCTTTGTAATTTAGGTGCTGGGACCTAGGGATTTTTGGTTATCATTGTGCTAGTGGTTATGTTGATTCCTTCTACCCCCACCTCCTTGTATGGGTCTGGTTCTAACATTATTTTAAGTTGTATTTCCTGCAAGTAAATGTTATACTTGTCTTAAAGTGTGGTCAGTGGGTAGACTTCACATGGATAGTCTTCAGGCTTAATGAGAAACAAAAACTTTCTGACAATCAGAATTATTTGAAGATGAAAAACACCATCTCTTGCCAGAAGAAATTGACCCTAAACTCTGAAGACCCTAGTTGAGCAAGGAATGAAAATAGAAATGATGACTGAGTTTCAGTAACATCCTAGTTTCCACTGCAACAGGCTGAGCTTATCCCCAGTTAGGGGAATTGTTTGTAAATGTTGTTTATTTACAGGAGAGGGCTTTTTCTATGAAAAAGAAAGGATAAATGAAAGAGAGGAAACTGGAAGAATTGATAATTAGCAGAAGTTTTAAGTCACAAAAAAAAACTTGATCTTCCCTCTTCCCTTTCACTGAGAGAGAATGCTGGAGGTCATTCAGCATAGCTCTGGATTATCACCAAGGGTTTTGAACATACACACAAAGCAAGAACACAATGTTTTCCCTATATGGATACTAATTTTTTTGTGCCTAAAGCCCACATAGGTTATAGGTTGAATTTTAAATGAATATTCCTTGACTTTGTTCAAAGTGCAGCATCCTTCTGGTGGACACTTGTGGCTAATATGGGAGGTATTTTGATATGTTCTTTCCATAATACACTTTATAAGTACTACTCTGCTTTTAAGAAGGATTGCTCTGATAACTTAATTTCTCTAGTTCATATTCATTCACCAACTCCTCTGAATACTAAAGCCATACACCTATACACTGAATGATGCAATCAGAACAGTGTTCTAGAAATATTAAATGAAATTACCTATTATTTTTATAATTTTATGAGGGAATTTGAAAAATGCATGAATAAAAATGACATTGAATTAACCAGTGATCCCATCATTCAGAGATAATCACTCACTGTGCAGAAACTGTTAAGTTACTGATAACGGACAAATGGGGCTTCAAAATTGGATGAGGCAGTGCCCAAATTGTTTACCGGTCACTATCTTGGTTCTGTACCCGCACGCACAATTGCAAGACTACTCAGGCTTAGGGGACAATAACAATGGGATTTATTTAACAAACAGGGAAAAACAAAGAATTACTAAAGTCAACATATGGCCGTTTACCTTACTTAACACTTTGTGTGCTGGTGCCCTTTAAATTTACCAGCCCTTGGGGCCGGCCATTTTCTGTGCCACCGCATGAATGGTATAAGCATTCAATAAAACACACACAACTCCTGAACTACTGGATATTAAAAAAACTGTAATATCTCTCATAAAACACCCTACACTTTCTTTTTTTTTATAATATATATTTTTATTGTTATTTATGTCTTTTACATTTTGCATTCCCCTTGGGTAGCCCACCACCAATTCACCCGTGATCCATCTCCATGGTCCCTTGTGTTCTTTTCTATTCCATTTTGTGCCCTTTCCCTTCCCTCCCTCCGGCTCCTTCCTCCCCCCCTCCCCCCCCTCCACTGATTGTCTCTCTCCCACCCGGCCTCCCTATAGTCCTGTTATAAGAAAACACCCTACACTTTCACCAAAACAATGTGTAAAGCTTCTAGACTGAGTACGATCAAAGAAATAGCTCCTAATAGTTCCAAATAAATCCACTGTGGCGTGAAAAATCAGAGACTAGATGAACACATGTTAATACATGAGTGGCCACCTGATACTGGTGACAAAAACACGTACTAATACGTGAGTGGACCACAAAGTGTTAAAACAATGTCCAGTCCTTTAAGTCCCAGAAAAGCAACAAAGATGGCATCTTCCCACCACTGCTGATGTGGAGCTCTTACAAACAATAGGCCATGATTCCAAAATGGCGTCTTCCTCCTTCTGCAGACACACAACAATCAGACTGTAGGCCAGGTTCCAACTCACGAGGACCACACAAAACACAACTGGAGATGCTCCCGAAACTGCCATGGTGCCCCAGCACAGCACCAGGTCAACAACACTGCAAACAGCAACTACAGTGGCCAGATGGCCCATCAGACTGCACTCAAGTCTTTTAGGAAGGCGCCCACTCGGGCCTCTGCCTTCTTCTTTCGGCTGAAGTAAAGACAAAACTGGGAGCAGTTTCCGTCGCTCGGCTACTTGCAAAGCTTCCAAAGTCGCTGGCCCCAAAGTCACTAAAGATTCAAAAACATTTTTTCATTTCCCACATTATGGCGACTGCTTCTTCTATTCCTTCAGCATGGTGACTGCCTCTTTCATTCCTACATCATGGAGACTCCTTCTTCTTTCTTCTTCAGTCCCTTTTATCCCTCATCAGAAACCCCGCCCCAAATGTAAACTTAACAGTTTACCTGGGACTATTCATTCTCAACAGCAAACCCCTCCAGGGGACACCAACTCTACTGGACTTTGGACTCAGCCCAATTACATTATGATAGAGTGCCTTAGCTTTGTTGTGTTTGAAAATAATTTCTACAGTATAAAAATAAAATGTACACTAAGTTTTATAATCTATTGTTTAATTTAGTTTAAAATAGTGTTATAAGCATTTGTCATGGACTAACATATTCTAAGAAAACATGATTCTAAAGAATAAACTTTAGGAGTTTTTTAGTCCAGTCTTCTTCATTTATGTAGTTCCATTCAGTTATGTTGGACTAATATCATCTACAACACCTAAAAAAGAGTCACCTTAGCTCACTTTAGTATACCACCCAAGCTTCTTACTTGACTTTAAAGTCAGTTACAATGTATTCTTTATCACCATAAACTCATTTCTTCTTCTTGTTTCTACATTGGAAAGTTGAACATCCTTAGAATTTTGAAATTTCCTTTCAAGCTTGAAAATTAGAACTCTTTCATTGTTTCTTCTTTCTAGACATGACAGGCACCATAAGATAGTGGGAAGTTCACTTACTAACTGTATTCATCAAGTACATCTTGGACAAGATCACTTACAAATTTGAAGACCCTCAGTTTCTTCTGTAAAATGTACTGGTTTTGTAGATTGAGACAAATTACTGATTATTGTAAATCCATATGAATAAGCTAATCTCCATGATTTTAAATTCCTTTCCATTTTTGTTTTGACATGCCCTCCTATCCTTTCTTACTAAATTGTTATCATCCTATTTTGGTCTACCACACTGAACATCTCTAAAGCTATAGATTGAAGGGAGGAAACTCTTCTTTTGTTGTTATTGTATGTGATCTTTATTCTAAAGGAAAATCAATGGAGTTTAACTTAGAGGAGGTGGGAGAGGATTACCTGAGTAATGCTCAAGACTTCACCCATCATTGACTCCCTCCTCTGTCTCTACCTCTTCATCCTCATCACAATCATCAATAATCATGGAAGAACTGATAAAAGTAAAATTATTACATGAAAAGATTAATTAACTGAAAGGAGATGTCAAAAAAAAATCATTTCCCCCTAGAGATAAAGGCCTGTATTTTATCAATAATCATAAATTGAAAAACATTCCTGTAAATTAATTTGTAGCTACCGCCACCCAGTGGCAGGAAAATACTTCTTCAGTGCCTAGAATCTAATAGCCATTAGGAAAGAACTCCTTTGTCCCAGTTTCCTAATTTACCTGTAGCCCTAATTCATTCCATCCCTTTCTGTTATATCATACCCACCAAGTTCCTGTCTTCATTAAATCTTCAGTTGTCCTTAATTTTTATTACTACACTACCAAAATATCATTCTATCCAAAGTGAAAATTTAAGCTTATTTTGATATCACCCAAAGGCTGCTCTTATAAAGAAAAAAGAGACATAATTGCAAGCAGAGTTGAGAGAGTTGGGGTAAAAGTCATGACTGCGAAATCTTAAATGAGCACAGTCTCTAGAGTTAGGCTGGTGTCATACTATTTCTACCACTTGCCTGCTCTACAATGTGAAAACATAGTTTGAGGATCAGTTTTCTCAGCAAAATGTAGGGTTAAGTTAGATGATATATATAAAATGTTTAGCCCGGGATCTGGTATCTTGAAAGTCTTCAAAAACTGTTAGCCCATTCTTTTTATTATTAGGATTATTATACTATTTTCCCCTTCCTTACACCAAAAATATTTTTGTCATTACAATTACTATTAATATCATTAAATCCAAAGCCAAAAAAAAATGCTTGCTAAGAAGGTAAAATCACTAAAACAACAAGTTTTTCCAACAATGATAGTGATGTTCTTTGATTTCTAAAGAGAGAATTTGAATGAGAATGAGAAAATGAAGAAACCTAATCCCTAAATCTAGATCTGGCACTGGTTCCTTCTTGTTGAGGTTCTGGGCAAGGCAATCAAATCTCATTTTAGCTCCCCAAACTCACACAGTGCTGTAAAAAATATGACTTAATTAATGTTTTTGGAAAGCCCTAAAATATAAATTCTGCATGTGGCTGCCAATTATAATTTTATATACTAGGAACCATAAAGAGTCATCTATTATTAACCTTAAATAAGAAGAAAGGTAAAAATAGATTGACTGTTTCTGCAGTTACAGTAAACTGCTAGCTGGCATTCTATATTCAGTAGTCCCAGTAAGTATGTACTGTAAGTAAGTTCATGTATTTTTACAATGTTTGATTAATTTATGGGCACACAATATATGGCCCAGGACACTGAGGAGCCTAAAATGTCTTCTGTTTCATCAGAGTTTCTACAGTGCCACTTATTTTGTCACTAAACTCCAGTTTTTAAAGCCTCTTCATCAAGTCATTCAGACTTTCAAGCAAAATGTCAGTATATTTCATTCTTTAACCCCTTATCAGGATCCTACTTAAACACCTTAACAGCGTTGTGCCACCCCAAAAGATGGTCACTACCCAAACATTTCCAAAGTGACCTCATCAGTGTTATGAGGAAGCCCAAGCTACTTTATGGACAGGTCTATTCATTAGAAAGATTTTCCTGGTAATGAGTGGAAACTTCCTCTATGTAACTTTTATCCATTTTTCTTGATTTTAGCACTCAAATACAGAAATAGTTGGCACCATTTTATAGCATCTCCATTTCCCAAATAGTCCAAGAAAAACTTCTGTTTGTAACAACTTCACCTGTGAATTTGCACATCCTGCAACACAACATACTTATTCTGTATGGCTGGGCTTTCAGCAATCATAGGTCACAGACAGGTCTCAGCACTTGAAAATAATTAATAATTTATGGTCTCAGCACTTGAAAATAATTAATAATAAACCCCCCCCGAATTATTAGATTTTAAAAGTCTGAGTAGAAATCAGAATGAAATACAAAAGAGTCACCATTTTTATTAAATCAACATGCAGAACATTCAAAGAAAATTTCTATTGGGAGAAGATTACTGTGGAAGTAATGGCCCTTTGACTTCTAAAGTTTGATGTACTCTTTGGTTCACCAGTACTGGGTCATTCAGATAGAATGTGGGATAAAATAGCGCCTGCTTATTAAATGATTGGTGGGCCAAGAAGGGGATTATTGTTGTGCATCTTACTTTTTTGTTGTTGTTGTTAATTTTGCTCTGGGACCTTAAATTTTTTTTTATAAATTAAGTTCAAGGTGTTTCTAGTATATGTGAGCAGTAATTTGGAAACCCAAACTTCAGTTCTTGTTGAACTTCTGCCATTGACAGATTATGTGATTTTTCTGGCACCTTAATTCCTCCAATAACAAAATGGAAATAATAAAGAGGTTTTTTTTCAGCTTTCCCAGAAATACTAGGAGAGACACCCAAATAACAACTGTTACAAACTTTTGAAAAAGTAAACTATGGAAATTTGAGAATTTATCCCACAGAATACTTGAGAAAGTCCTTCTGTTTGGAGTTCTTTAACAGGAATTAAAAAAGAAAGGGACTGGTTGGTGAGGGTAAAGTTTCATCTACTAAGATATCTTGTAAACTTTCTTCCAGTAAGGGCAAACAATATTTGTGCTGAAGGATATTGATGAGAGTATAGTGTTTAATAGTTTCTCTAAAGCCCACAACCCAAGTGTCTTTTATGTTTTAAAGGTATTTCTCTTTGCCACATTAGTATTTCTTCCTGCAATCTTAGTGGGTTTTTCCGTAAAAGCGCACCTTAGCTCCAAGAAATAGGAAATCTGTCAGGCTTAATCTTTTTGCTTTTTTAATAGCCAGCACCTATTGGTTGGGTTCTGTTGAGAGTGTGTTATTTTTAATTCACTCTATAATCATCATATAAAACTCCAAAGACATACAAGTGTCTATGCAATTACACTAGCGTAATAAAGTTGCTGAGTAATAAAGAAATAAATCAGTAGAAGTCTGGAAGAATGGTTCAAAATTATTTTATGATGGTCTTCTTTATCCAGAGAAAGCTGAAAGCCATCACTTTAATAATATAAATCAATGAAGCTCAGAAACCACCATTCAGAGCTATTCTGAAACAAATCAGAAACTCAGCATCTTCCCTGGGTCTTTCATTAGCTTAAATTCACAAATCTTCTATACCATTACTGCACTTCAATTACAATGACTCCTTCCAAAATTGAGTCCTCAAAAATCCCACTCTCCAGATTCATTTTCCCAAATCAGCTAGATTTAATAGTCTGATTCATGTCCTTGTAAGATCTTATTTTCGATTGCTTAAGGCAATGAAAAATTTTTAATTTTTTGATTTTATAAGAAATTTATAATATTTTTAATTTCTGTAAGTGTTCCAATGACCTCATTTTAGAAGTTACATATATGTCTCCTTGTTTTCCTTGTCAAAGTTTGATAGTTTGTGCTGGCAATCAAATTGAGCCAGGTATGGAAAAGATGTAATGCACGTTTGCTGTTATTAAAAAACTTGTATGATACTAATTAAATAGGTATATAGAGAGAAGGGACACTTCACCTTCAGGAAAATACAGGTAAGTTATAAATAGTGGTTACCCATGGTTACCCATGGAGTTTGGGAACACCATATTCTAGCTTGTTTTTATTATCTCTTGGTTTTCACAGTCCAATTATATATAATGACAGGCTCTGACATGAATATATTTAGGAAGAAAACAACAATTTTCTACATGATCCAAAAATATTCATTATAAGAAATATAAAAAACAAAGAGAACCTTGTTAAATAATATAAAGTATAATAATGAACCATAGACTTGAAGTAAAATTCTTTTCTGTGTTTATTTCACAAGCCTCTGAGCAACTTGTCCAGACTTTAAAGAGAGAGACAGAGAAAGATAACAGAAGAAGGTGGGCAAGAAAACTGCCTTCTTTTTAAGTCCCTTTAAAGAAGCAATTCTGTCATTCCTTACAGGCCAGTATAGAATAGTGGCCCACCTTCTCTTCAATCTGAGTGTCTGATCACCAGAAATAATTTACCATCATGGAAAGCAGAGAAAATAAAATAAAAATTTAAGGACAAAAGCTCAAATAAACCACTGGATCTCTGAAGGTGGAGGGGATGAACCCTTCAAAGATAAACCACTTGTAATTTACCATTCTAAAGCATAAAAAGTCTACAATAAGATCTAGAGAACAACTCCCCCCCTCTCATGGTTGATGGAGAAGTGTAAGAACAAGAACAAGACACATACTTTTGCTACAGCACTTCTGACAATTGGTTTGACACCTGGGAATGGAGAGAGAGAGCGAGTTAGAACATTTGGGGAAAAAAGAGTTTGGTTCACCATTGCACTTAGAGTCTTGGGCATCTGGTTTCAGACGTTGATTGATTGCTGCTTCCCTCAGGGCTGTTGCTCCCATGGTAGGTCTCACATCTGACCAACTCATCAAGGCCAAACTAGAGCACTGAATCATTCCTGTGATTCTGCAGCTAAGGTTCTCAAACTATCACACTATAGGGGATGTAAAAGTTATCTCAGGGTTTATCTAAGATGTAACTTCTTGGACCCTTCTCTATAAAAGTCTGATTCAATAGGGGTCCATTGATATGAATTTATAACACATATTCCTCATGTTCTGCTAATGAATAGTTTTTGGAAATCATTTTCTGAAAAATTCTTGCCAGTGCTTTATAAATCTGGTCATTTGGCCTGATGTAGGTGCAACTGGTGAGATAGCCAAAAGCGTATTTTCAAGGAATGTCACTGGAGAAGAAAAAGGGAAGTAGGATGTGTAGCTTTTATTCTCTAATTTCCAAGAAGGTTGGGGAGAAATCTTGTTACTTGAAACTGCATGAATATAGATTCAGATGAGATTATTGTGTGAAAAATATGTGCACAAATGGGGAGAGATCCCTCCACTTTGAAATTTACAAAGGCTATCAAGTAAGACAGGCCATTGCTCATAGTCAGAAAATATGGAGTTCTCCTTCCCTTAGAATCTCTGCTTTTAGACAGACTTGGGTTGCCAGATATTGGAGCAAAGGGTTTAAAGAACCACAAAGTAACAAGCAATTGACCAATGTTTGAAAACTTTGTATTTTGGTATTTTAATGACCTAAAGCTTTTTGTGATATTTTTATTGTTTTTAGATTATTTGATCTTTACTGAGTGAAAAATATCTGGATTTCTCCCAGGTACAAATTTCTGAATGGGACTGCGATAATGTGTGCATCAAGGATAGTGAGTGACTTAAGGGGAAATTGAACTATTATCACTCAGAATAGTCTATTACAGATTAGTCTAGTCAATAGTATATAATAACATCAAATGAGAATCCTGATATACTGCCCAACTTTTAGTGTCACCAAGAGGGAAAAAGCTATTCTGTCTCTATTCTGAAGCCAAGCCTGGCATTCTGACAGAAAATGAATCTACAACTGGAATATATACTCATAGGTTACTTTCCCAAATCATTTTCTATTTCACATAATTCCAGATACAATGTTTTCTAGTTTGGGAAATCACTTCTCACCTTTAAAATGAATCTTTTGCCAATTATCACTCAGTGCCAAGGTAATATCCTTTTAAGTGATTTTTGATATAGACGGCTTTCTCATGCCTACCTCAGGAGCATCTGAAAATCGAAGAGGGAACTTTTTAAACCCATAAAGTTATGGTTATGACATTTAAAAGTCTACACCATTCAAATTATTTTGAGATTCTACCATTGAAAAAAGAAAAAATTTGACCAATCGTTAGTGCTTGAGAAAAATAAAAAAGAAGTTAGCTGGATTTTATGTATGAAAAGACTAACTGTAACAAATTTTGGGTCTTGCAATTGGCCAAAATTGAGTAATTGCTCCCTCTCCCCATTGATACACTCTAAATACATTCATCCATCCATCTTCTAATTCATTCATTGAGCTTGAAACTCCATTTATGTTATTTAGAAATTTTATTTCAACAGAACAGCTTTTAGCTACTTTTATGAATGTGTAAAACTACAACATCCTTTCTAAATAAAGATGAAATATGGTGGTCATTGAAGGTGAAGCTGCATCGACTTTAATATGTAGTGGTTTATGATTCGTTATATTAACTGAGAATGAAGTCTTCAATCTTAATTCTCTGTGATAGGGTCCATTTATTTTAAAAGACTGAGCTCAATTCTTACTAATTACTCTGTGACACTTCTGGGCTTGTGCCTTGGAGTTCTGATCATAGCAGGTTCTGAATTCAATTCAGTTAAACATGCAAAACCAATGTATAAGGAAGCAGGATGATGTGAGTATTATAAATGAATAAATAGCAAATTTTCATGACTCTAAAATATGGGTTGCCACCCACATTTCCAAATCACATACAAAAAATTGTACAGTTTGGGGAGGTTTTTTTTTTTTTTAATTTATACATATAAGCTGGGGTACAGGCCAGAGGCGTGGGGCGGCAAGAGAGCCCACCAGAGACAGAGCGGGTAGCAGAACAGGCAGATCAGAAATACACTGCTGAGGGGAGCAGCGGGCAAGGCAGGAGAGGTCTGCCGCGCCATGTGGGATTCTCCCCGGCCGGGCGTCAAACTCGCGTCGCTGCTGCCAACAGCTCCACAGCGCAGCGCCCAACCGCCGCGCCACCGGGGAGGCCCAGTTTGGGGAGTTTTTATTTGTAATTTTAAGGTTATATATATTGAGGTAATGTTGATTTACATCACAGTGTATGTCTTAGAGATAAAGGTTTACACCTCTACAATCTTATGTTATTTTACCACATCCACCGCCTAAGCCACAGTAATCCTCCATTAGACACCCCTCTCCACTTTGCTCCCAACCTACCACATCCCCTTTCTAGTACCCTCAGTCATAATCCATTGTTATCTTCCCTGTCCTTCTACCTCACTCTCCCCCTGTCCTTCTACCTCCATCTTCCCTCTTGGATGCCTCAGATCCATGGTCAGCTTTTAATGTTTGTCTTTGAACTTTTGTTTGGTTTCTCTATATGCCACATATAAGTGAAGCCATTTTTTAAGACCTGTAAGTAGAATGGAACTTTGAGTCATTCACTAGTGAGTATCTTGATAAGTTATTTTTTCCTATTATCTCAATAATAAGTTTGCTTTGAGCAAATAAGGGGCCACTCAATTAACTATTTGAATAGCCTGCATGTGGCACAAAATAAAACCAGGGTATTCAATGGTAAATCTAGCCACCTTCTTCCACTTACCATTACTCCTCTAGCCTATGTAATCACAGTTATTTGTTTCTTTTTTGTTTTTTCATGCTTACCTTATACATGTAGGAGCAAATATGTACATAGATTTCACATATATTTTGCCTTTTTACACAAGAGTTTCATACTTGATTTTTTTCACTTAACCCTATATGTTGGAAAACTTTCCATATCAGTGTATAGAACACTTTTGCAACTTTTTCAATAGATGCAGATAATGCTGCTGAATTAAATCAATTCTCTAGTGACTCATATTTGGGATTGCTTCTCTTGTACTGTTACTAACAACATTAAAATAAATAATTTAACACAGATCATTTTGTGTGCTTGCAGCTATATCGGATAAAATCTCAAATGCAGGAATATATATATATATATATATATATATATACACACACATATATATGTATGTATGTATATATATATATATATATATATAAATTTTGATAATTGTTACCAAATTACGTTTGGTTGTAGTGTTAGAATTTATCTTCCCACAAGAAATAAAGATCTACTTTCCCATCTCTTTTCCAAGATTATCAAACGTATTACATTTTAGGATTACTGCCATTTTGATAGGTGAAAAAAATATAAACAATTTAGTTTAAGATTGCATTTCTCTCATTATAGATGAGGTTGAGCATGTTCATGTTTAGCAGTTATTTGTATTTCAGGGAAGTATGTAGTCATATTCTTTGTCTTTTTTCCTATTGGATTATTAGTATTTTCTGTATTGATTTCTGGCTTGCTTTACTTAAGGAGATTAGTCTTTCATTTATCAAAAGCAAATATTTTCCCTGATTTGTCATTTTGAACTTCCTTTTAATTTTCTGTTATGCAGGAATTCTTTTGTTTATTTTTTTGCTTGTAGTTTTTTTAAATAAATCAATCTCCTATTTCTTGAGTTTTTAATTACAGTTAAAGGGTCTTTGAAACTCCAAAGCAATAAAATAGTTGCTTTTTCCTGTAGAATTTTTATGGTTTATTTTAAATTTTAAATGGTTCGTAAAGATATTACCCTGTTATATGATATAAAGTATAGATCTAATTTAATTTTTTCTCCCAGATGGATACATACTGTCCAAATACCATTCATGGAATACTCTCTTCTGAGAGATGTCTTCTCATTATTTATTAAATTTAACATTTTTTTGTTTGTTTCTAAATTTTATGATTCTATTCCATTGTTAAATTTTTTTATTCATGTGAGTATCTGTTCTTATGTTTATTTGTACTCTGTAGATGTTTGGTCAGGTCTTTTGTCCATGTTTTAATTCAGTTGCTTATTTTTTTATTGTTGTTGTTTGACTTCAATCTATTTCTAATATTTTGTACAATTATATTTATTTGTATAAGTTGCTTTGCCTATTTTCTCAATTCTCAAGTATAAATTAGTCAGATACTTCTAAATAATAGTGTATCACACCCAATTCTGACCTAGTTAAATAAAACAAAACATTAAAAAAATGGATAAAAATTGGAGAAGATCAAGGACATTAGCAATGATAAAAGGCACTATGTACAATAAGTTAAAGATGATGAAATAATTACCTCTATTTCTAATTCATTAGATACCAAACAGGTCACATACTATCCTTATCTTACAAAGACTTTGTGTTTTTCCTTTAAAAGACGCTTTATTTGTCCCCATGTTTGTTCATAACTCACTAAGAGTAATTAAGGGAAGTATTGGTACTTCAGTGGAGCATTCTGAAGTGAGTAGATCAACTGGTAAAGTGCTGGCAAATCCTTTGTACAGGATTCTTACAGCAGTAGTTCTGGACCATAGCAGCACCTTGGGATCACCTGGGAGAATTTAAAAATATTGATGCCTGAGCCCCACTGGGAGATTCTGAGTCCTAATTAATCAAGGTATCAGGAATTTTGAGAGCTAATAGGCAGCCAAATTTGAGAATCACTGCCTCTAGGCAAGCCTTGCAACTTGATAAACTTCCCCTGTTTTACATGGCAGAATCCCTAGGGAAATGGACCCCAAATGTAAGGTAGTCCATGACAGAGAGGGCCTCTTAGGAGTCTAGCCAATGTTTGATGTAAGTAAATTTCAGTCATGTCAGCACAGTATCAGGAAAATATGAGCTGCATTAGCAGTACTAACATTTGGTGTGCTAAACTACAAAATAGTCCGTTTAGAGACTGCAGTTATCAGTCTTTAAAGATGATTTGAGTTAAAATATTACAGATCTGGTGATAGCAAAGCAATAATCAAACTTTTAGTCTTGGTGCAAGGAGAAACACTATTCAACCAGAGCTAAATTTCTTTCAAACCAATTTTTCAACATTTAAAATTGATCTGTGTGTTTTCCTGATAATCTTTCTATACATTTTAAAGCAACTAATTTTGATGAAACCATATAAATTATTTCAGGTTATCAAAGTATTAAGATTAACTATGGCTCAACTCATTATCTTGAGGGGGGTGGAAGCTAGTCCCACTTCTGGTTTCTGATATATCTTCTGTAATGACCAGTGAATTTCAGTGAAAAGTATTTCATCTGAGGTGGTTAAATATTATGTGGGAAAGCATAATAAGCTGTCTTAAAACAATATTGACTCACAATCTTTCATAATCTTTTGCTGAACACTTGTTTATTTGCCTGGCTGGCTAATAGAGAACCACTCCTTTTATGTTTCCTTTGCAACCCAGTTTCCAAAATTTTCTATTACGTAAACTGAGAAATTCTACAAAAGCCTTTTTTACTCTTAGTCCTTTTCCCAAAATAAACTTTCTTGGACAGAAAGAAATACTAATAAGAAACTCATTAACTAGCATTTAGGTCAGTGCTCAGAGAGAAATAAAAAGAAAGAGAAAATCAGTAAGAAAAGAAGAGATTTTCGTTCATTTGAGAGCAATTTTAACAAGCTCCTTTTCTCCCTCACCTAGCAAAGAGTCACTCCCCCTCTATTTTCCCTCTTATTAGGAAAATTTAATGCATTCATATTTTGCCTTTAATGCATTATATTATTGAAATTATACCAACTTATTTTATATTTTCACTTTATTTTTTAAAATTTACCTGGCATTTATCAGTTCAGTCCTTGTTGTCATTGTTGTATTTTTTTCTAGTCTATATTTTAATGCAAAAATTTAAAATTCTACTTTTCTATAAAGATCTAGAACTCTTTAAGTCCTCTATTGTTTTGCTAAATGATGCAAGAAATACCCTACACTTTAATTCGATCTTCTTTATCCCCTAACTCACCATCTCTGAAGCCAAAATCATCTGGGGTATTTATTCAAACAGATATTAGATTTTCTAATCAATAATCTTTGAGTTAATAGATATGTAGTTTTGTTTTATTTGTTCTTTATACTCTTACATTCCTTTTTTATCACATGCTTTCCCCTGTTAGCTTTCCCAAAGAACAGCTTCTAAGAATTCTTTAAGAAAATCTTGTGAAATAATGCTTTGGAAACTGTATTAGTTTCCTATAGCTGCTGAACAGTTTACCACATTAGTGCCACAAAATAACAAATATTTATCCTTTCATTATTCTGGCAACCAGAAGTATAAAATGGGTCTGCAGAGCTGCCTTCTTTCTGGAGCCTTCAGGAAAGAATTCAATTTCTCTACCCTGTCCATGTGGCAAGGGCAACTTACATCCTTTACCTGATGACTTCCCCATCTTCAAAACTATTGGTGTAACCTATCTGATGTCTTTCTGTCTGACCCCTGTGTCATCATATTACCTTCTGTCTCCTTTGACCCTTATGTCTCTGTTTTTAAAAAGATCCTGTGATTGTAGGGCCTATCTGAGAAGTCAGCTTTCATCTCTCTGTCTCAAGATCCTTAATCACATCCACGAAGCCTTTTTTGCTATCTAGGGTAACATTCGTGGGTTCTGGAAATTACAACATGGATATCTTTGGAGGGCCATAATTCAGTCTGCTGTGGTGCCTGTGCCCAAATAAGCATGTCTTTCTGTAGTTTCTTGCTTGAGTTAGCTGGATACAACAGCTGAAAGTTCAAAAGACTTTTTTTTTCAGAATTTTTTAACTATTTTATTTTAATATCTTGTTTTAGACTCTTAGTATGAGAAGTACAGTCACAATGAGGAACTGAATTGTACTATTGTGACAGTTGTCTTGATGTACTTTAGTCCTCACACTCCAGCAGTGGTGGGCTTGGGTTGCCTCAACTTTTTTCAGTATTAATGCCTCACCTTTAAATTTCTGTTGGCCCTGCTGTCCTCCACCACGGAGGGCCTCCATCAACATTCTTGCTTCTCTCTAGGCCTAGGCTGCTTTCACTTGTTCCTCCTACTTGTGAGGTTCATGGTAACAGGTAGATAGGGGTAGAATACAAGTTTGTCATTCTAGTCCAATCTCTGCTTAGAAAGGCCCTGTGCAGCTGGCCTCAGAGGCTGTGAATTCTCAGTAATCTGTACTTTCCTCCCTGAGTCAACTAAACTTGGTCTCCTAGCTGTGGTTGTCTTCAGTAGGAGGTTCCTGCCTCTCTGCGAGTGGTTAATGATTGCCATTTAGTTCAACCATAGAATACTAAGGCAAAATGAATTTTTGCCTTTCCCTCTGTATATTTTTTTTTCTTTCTGTTATAGTAGTAATCCATATTTGCTTATTCTCTGGAAATGCCAGGTTTTGCCACTCCACTTGTCAGGGGATTAAAATGTTTATTTTATGAAAGAGAGGACTTAAGGAAGAAGCAGAGCTTTGCTTGCTCCCCAGTACACCCAGCTCTGTGTATGGCAAGTGTCTCTTCTGCCCATGTTCTGCAACAGGTCTCTTCTGCCCATGTTCTGTACCCACATAATTTGTGGGTACAGATTTTCTCTGGAGGGGCCTGCCCCCTTTGAATTGTTGTTATTTCATTGCCTTGGAACCTCAGCTCTCTACTGGTCTCCAGAGAAGTTATCATTCTATATTTTATCTGCTTCTTTATTGTTAAGGTGGGAATGCCATCTTTCTAGCTTTCTACATCCTAAAACAAAACAAAACAAAGGTTTTATGGAACTCGCAATGGGTTAAGTTTCAGCTCATGAAGCTGCCCACAACCACTGCAGCACGAGTTGGATCCCTGACCAGGGAGCTTCCCACATGGCGCAGCAGACCTCTCCTGCCTCACCCGCTGCTCCCCTCAGCAGTTCATTTCAGTAGATCTGCCAGTTCTGCTCCCCACTCTGTCTCTGGTGAATCCTCTCATCACCCCACACTTCTGGCCACACCCCAGTCTTGTATGCATACATAAATAAATCTTTTTTAAAAAAGAAGAAAATCCCCTCAAAATATAGAATACTATTTCCACAACAGCTCTACTTCCTCCTACTGTGAATCAAAACCTTAGTTATCTATTGAATTGAATCAGAATTGGAATCAAATAAATTCCATTTGCAAGACTGACTAATTTTATTATACAGTTGCACATGTTGCTCTGTCACTAGGTCACTGCATTTATATTGCTTCATAGTAACAGAAAAGCAAATAACTCTTGCTGTATTTAAACATTTGAACAGTTGATCTTCTCAGATATAAAGTCATATTTTCTCATATAAAGTTGTATACTCATCACTTTTACATTTATTTTATTTTTTTTTTAGATTTGTTTTTTTTATGCATGTAAGAGCTGGGGTTTAGGCCAGAGGTGTGCGGGGTAGCGGTGAGAGGATTCACCAGAAACAGAGTGGGGAGCAGAACAGGCAGATCTACTGAAGTACACTGCTGAGGGGAGCAGCAGGCAAGATAGGTCTGCTGTGCCATGTGGGAAGCTCCCTGGCCAGGGATGCAACTCATGCCGCAGTGGCTGCGGATAGCTTCATAGTGCGTAGAGACTTAACCCCTTGTGCTGTGAGGGAGGCCCGATTTTTACTTTTTTAAAACTTATCTGTTTTCTGCATATTTTTCATAATTTCCAAAATTTGATTTACGTAATTTCCATAAGTGTATGAGGGCTTTGCATCTTGGATAAAATTATGTGGAGAAAAGAAAAGTATTTTGAAATACTGTAACAATTTCTCTTCTGTAATAAGGTGAACTTAATGTTAGACTGTAATACCATTGGATAAACTTAAAATTATTTTTATTACAACAAAAATTAACAACAGTGGCAAGAGCAAAGAGAACAATTGCAAGTATCAGGTATTCATTGAGCTCTTCTGGCTGGACTTGCTAGTGTAATGCACACCACGTTATCCCTGGAAAAATCCTTTTTAAGTGCATTTCATTTATATTATCAGAAATAAATTAACTTAATTAACTTAGAAACTTAAAGTCTTAGATTATATGTGTGACTTGTGACCTCGCTGTGTGACCTTGAACAAGTCACTAAACTTCTCTGGACCTCTACTTGCATGTTTAAACTGCAAGGGGTGAATTAGTTCATTTTTCAAAGATCCCTTCCAGTGTTAAAACTTGGAGTAACGATAGTCATTGAAGTAAAAATAATCTATTTCCTTTTGTGCCTCTTTTTTCTTCTCTGTAAACTCTTTAAACTTCAGTCAAGATCTCTTAGAGCCTCCTCAGATATTCCATTATTTTATATGCTTACCATTACATGTGTCTATTTTTTTTTCTCATATTACAGGTTTCCTCTAAGGAATTTGGATTTTGGCTACTTTAATAGAAGTAACTATCAAATAGTATTTAACTCTTCATGCCTGACAGAGTGGAAAAATATTGTTTGATTCCCCTTCTAGTCTACCTTTCCTCTCCTACTCCCTGAGCTCCCATTTCGTAGCTTCATCTCAGGGAAGTAAGGACAGCAGGAAGTAGCAATTTCATTGCCATCTAAATGTTCTAATGAAATGACTGGAATGGAGAACTCTGCTTTTGCTCCTAAGATCCCCTTGGGCTTTGCTGTAAATAAATAATGACAATGTTTATAGATTTCAAAGGAGGTCCAAGGAACACAAAACCACACTGTGTTCAAATTATTTCAAGAATGAGTTCTGGGTGAATGGACTTTCAGGATGAATATTTGGTTAGTCAGTGAAACAAGGAAAAGGACAGACGGAGGCTTTGATCTGAAGCTTGGAAGCACTGAGAGGTGCAGCAGGAGTGGTCCAAACTGGAAATGCTGGAGCACAGCCTGAACAGTGTAAGATGAGATCAAATCTGGGACAAGATCATCTAGACCTAGGACACAGATGGGAGTTGAGAAATGGTCACTTAAAAAAAGTTTATACGCTTTCTGACAATCAGGCAAATACTCAAGCTCTATAAAAGTTCGAGTTTCTATGGTGTCGTGGCTTTATGGTATTTAAAACATCTTGTTAGAACTATTTATATAGTATGTTAACCCTTTGTCATATGCTTTCTGAATATAATCCCAATTTATTTTTTGCCTTTGAGCAAAATGATGCAGTTTGCTATTTTGATATTTTGAGTGTCATGGTATTTTTGACTATCAAAATTATAATGCTATGTATTAATATTTATAAGTACTTTCCATTTTTGTCTATGACTTTGGCACTGTTTAGAAAATCCTTCCCACTCCTCTAAAATTGTATAAATATTTAACTTCATCTTTTCTCCTGGCACATTTATAAATTTTTATATATTTAAATATTCAAAGAGTTTCATAGGTCCTTTAGTATGTGATGTTTTGGGAAGTTAACAAATTGCCCTACTTTTATTTATCAAATAAATGATCCTGATCCTCTCTCCATTAATTTCAAAGATCATTTATAGTATATACCAAATTATTTTGTATCCTTGTGCTCTCTCATCTAAAATGCTACATCATTGCCAGCCTTAAAGTCATTTTGATCTCATATATAAAATGTTTCCTTGTAAAGGGAAACTTCCTTTATCCATTTTTTAAATCAAATTTTGCTGGTGCTGCTCCAAAATATGTTATTTCAGATAAGCCCTAGAATATTTTAGATGATTTTTTTAATTTTATCCACATGTGAAACACTCAGTTAACACCATTTATGTTATTAGTTTTGACTTATGACAGCAAAATTTTAAGGAAAAATCTAAGAGCTATGAGTTTTGTCACATTCATAATTTTCTTTATAAATCTGAAAATCCTTTGTGGACTTACTAATGAATGTATTATTTTATGTATATTGCTATCCTCAGCTAGAAGTATGTACAAATGTGCATTCAAATGGCCCTGTTTCCATCCAAATTAAACAGTTTATTGTTTTCTGATAACCAAAATATCTAATACTGTGGTTTTGGCAAACAATCCTTTGCAACTGCTTTTGAAAAATAATTGTGTCACCTGTGTGCTTATTTGTAAGAAAGTATATGCCATCAATAACTTCATTCTCTTGTTCTTCTGATATATCCACAAAGACATTATCACTGGTAGAATGAGGAGGTAGCTCTTTTATCTGACATAGTTTGAGAGGTAAAAGAATGTCTCTATAGAAAAACACTTCCCTCCTGGATGCATTGTCTTTTATTGGTGATAGATTTCCTGCTGGTTGCCGAGCCAATTGATACCTAATTGCTTAGTATGAATGAATGCACTGTACCACATTTTTCTCTGAGAAAGTAGGAAGCATAAGAAGACAGGGAATGGAAACAGGAGGAACAACACTCTGAATTCACTTACTTAATAATTTTGCCTGGTGGCAAAACTGATTCTATAGTACAGAATTATTTATATTAACCTTGAAAATAACAGGGTTTTTTTTCAAAGATTTATTTATTTACACATACAAGCTGGGGTGTAGGCCAGAGGTGTGGGGTGGTGAGAGGATTCAACAGAGACAGAGCAGGGAGCAGAACAGGTGGATCTACTGAAGTACACTGCTGAGGGGAGCAGCGGGTGAGGCAAGAGAGATTTGCTGCGCCATGTGGGAAGCTCCCTGGCCGGGGATCGAACTCGTGCTGCAGTGACTGTGGATAGCTTCATAAGCTGAGACTTAACCCATTGTGACACCAGAGAAGCCCTGAAAATACAGCATTTGAATTTTATTGCCTTCCTATTCTAGAAAGAGAGATTTTCTTTTCCAAATTTTGATAAGATAGTGACATTTCTGAGCTTCCCAGAGCAAGTGTCATGAGCGAACTATAAATTAAAAACTAGGGGTTCTCCTATCTTTGGATATGAATTAATTGTTCTTCTTTTCTTTTTCAGTTTCTTCTTTGTGGCATATGTGGAATATTGTGCGCCAAAAAAAAATCTGGACTTGTTGTAAGTTTCTGCCTTGTTTGTATTGTGTATTGAAGTGTTTGAAATGTAAGAACTAAGAAATGGAAATGATTACTAGCCAACATTCATATGCTGAGCGTTATTCATTCAGTACAAAAAGAAGACTGACAAGTAAATCCTAACTTTTTTTATTTTCAAAGAAAACCAACAAGATTATTAGAGACCATGATGAAATGAAAAAAAAAAATGAAAGACAAGCTTGATATATTCTTTAAATACATGAATATGTGACCCTTAATGACTGCTGTGGATGGCAGTCCCCACTTTTCTAGTTTACAGACTCCCAGTCACTCACATAAATCCTTCAGTAAGCTGAAAAAGACATAGCTTTAGTTCATGGGAAATTTAACTGTTTAAATATGGAACTGGGTCTAAGGATCGCTAACTTTGATTGTGAAGTTAATATTGCAAAGCAGCAAAACAGCTGTGTTGTTATGGTTACAGTTAATTCCCAATTTTTAATTTAATTTTATCATGGTGAATGCAAATATAAGTGTTTACAGATGTTTTAGGGCACTGTCCTGGTTTGGGGGGGTGGGGATTGGAACATGCTTCCATTTAATTCTGCTGTGGCAGAAGAACTGCATACTGAAGTATGGATTCCCCACTGCCTTCCATAACTTTATTTAAGTCGAAAGAAACAAAAAGTGTGACTTATTTTATTGAATATAATAGGAAAGATGATAGGCCTTTGTAATTTGGCAAAATTAATACTACATATAAAGCCTGGAATGATCTTTGAACCTAAAAAGAATTTTCCAAGGCAAGTTCAGTTATCTGAGGGCAGGGAATGGGGTGTATTATAGTTATTTTTGTATAACTCCTTTTTCTAATTACATCTTTTTCTGTGAGACTCTATTGTACGAAAAGGATGAAGCACCCAGTGCTTTAGAAATGTGAGATATAATTAAATTTTTTTTTTACCTTCAGATAAAAAACATTTTAGAGGCTTGTAATTTGTATCTATAATTCTTCCATCGCTCTTTAAACAAGGTCTTCATTCTTTCTTTCTTCTACCAAGACTTAGGGATCTGCAGTAACAATTACTTACAACTTGAGAGGCAGAGACCAAGGTGAAGGGAGGGGGGAGTAGAAGAAAGAGTGGAGAGAGAGAGAGGGAGGGAGGAGGAGGGGAGGTGTCTAGGGGACTACTACAACAAAGTATCATAGGTTGAGTGACTTACAAAACAACAGTTTATCACAGATCTGGAGGTCCTGGATCAGAGTGCCAGCATAGTGGGGTTCTGGTTAGGGAGCTCTCTTTGGGGTTTCTAAAACCTGAGTCTGTCCTTACATGGCAAAAGGGAGAAGAGAACTCTGGTCTCTCTCTAGAGTCTCTTCTATAAGAGAACAGATTAGTTCACCCTTATGAACTAATTATGTCACAGAAGTCCCACCTCACATATTGTCATATGAGGGATAATGTGTCAGCATGTGAATTTGGGAGGGACACACAAATTTATTCCACAGCAGAGGGGACCAATGGGAAGGGAAGAGAAAGAATTAAAAAAAAAAAAAAGCACTAGTAATTTTTTCTAATTCTTGTATAAGATAAAAAGAAAAAAAATCTTAAGATCTGAACTTTTTTGAAACTATCACCTACTTTATCCTTCCATGCTACCTGAGGTTCCTCTACCCTCAAATTGTGTAAAAGTCTAGGTTCCAAGCGTCTCTGGAACCTAGAATCTCAGACTTGTGAAATTTGAAAATAGTACACGGTCATAACTTGGATATAGATTTTAAGATTTTAATCCCTACATTAGAAGGTTCTGTCCACATATGTTAATGAAGCATCGTGCCTTTAAAGACTTAATGAAAATAACATCAGAAGAGATAAATGTTTCCTATAATTGCAAATTAGTTCTGTCACTTATTTCCTTAATTAACAGTAATTCATTATCTGAGGGGAAGATGTAATATCTTTCAATATTTTCTGAGAATGGGTAAACACCAAAATATATTCTCAAGAACCTTTATGCAATCTGTACATACTTTAAGATGGAATATAATTATTGATTCAACTTGAAATTGGGAGCTACAAGTTCCTATTTTGTGATATGGTTGAATTATTGGGCAATAAAATTTCATTATATTTCATTAACTTTCTAAAAAGATTATACTCATCCATCACTGGGTTTTCAGTCTTGGACATAAGTACTAAGACAAACACTGTAAAGAATGCCAATTTAAGTTGGGGAAACAAAATGAGCTACCTGTAGGATTTTTGGCCATATGCTGTCATTACTCTTATTTCAGACATCCAGGGCCTTACCTTACATACATGTACCTGAGATGTCATGTTAAGGAAGTCCTCTGAATTCCTTGATTGTGCTAAATTTCCCTTCTCTCTTCTCTGAGCACAACCCATTCCTCTCTTTTTATTGTATCATTTAATTGATGTAACATTGTTTTAAAATAGGGTATACCTTTTAGGAATATAGGTTCCTACCTCTTCAGAAGTATGTTACCACACTCTGCCTACCACCAAAGCACCCATAATCCTCCACCCACTTCACTGGATCCCTACCTCAATTTGCTCCAAAACCTTACCTTCACCTTCTTATACCCTCAATTGTGCAGGTAGACATAAAGTTTGTTTTGCTTTAGTTTTGTCTGTTCCTTCATGTTGTTTCTTTTTGTTACACATGACTGAAATCATCTGGTGTTTGTCTTTAACTTATTTTGATTAGCATAATACACTCAGTTCCATCCTTGTGGCTGCAAATGGCAAGATTTTATCTTTGTTTTTATAGCTGAGTAGTATTCCATTATGTAAATACACCTCATGTTCTTAATCTACTCATCTGTCCTTGAGCTTTTTGATTTTTCCATATTTTGATTATTGTAAATTGGACTGCAGTGGACATAGGAATGCACATATCCCTTCAAATTAGTATTTTTGCATACTTTACCTAGACCTTTGAATGTAATTTCTAGACCATGTGGTAGATCTACTTTTATCATTTTGAGAAACCTCATTACAATTTTCATGATCATCTTACCCAAAGCAAATAAAAATTAAATGCAATCCCTAGAAAAGTTTCAATTTCATTCTTCACAGAAATATAGCAAACATTACTGAAATTTATATGGAATCACAAAAGGCCCACATAGCCAAAGCAATACAGACAAAAAAGAACAAAGGTATCACACTCCTAGATTTCAAACTGTGATACAAAGCTATTGTAGTCAAAACAGTATGGTATTGGAGTAAAAATAGACACACAGAGCAGTGGGTTAAAATTGAGAGCCCCCAAATAAATGCATACTTACAGTTACTTTGCAATGAAAGAGCCAAGAGTATACAGTGGATAAAGGAAAGTCTCTTTAACAAATGGTGTGGGAAAACTGGAAAGTTACAAACTAAAGAGTGAAACTGTACCACTATCTCACATGATACACAACAATTAACTCAAAATGGATTTAAGACCTGGTTATAAGACCTGAAACCACAAAATGCATAGAAGAAAACACATTGACTTCAGTGATGTCTTGGGGATTTGACTCTAATAGTGAGGAAAATGTAAGCAAAAATAAACAAATGAGACTAAACATCAAACTAAAAAGCTTCTTCACAGTGGAAAAAATTATCATTAAAAGTTAAAGACACCCTAGTGAATAGGAGAAAACATTTTTACATTTTGCATTTACATTTTATATTAACCTGACAAAGGGTTAAGATCTGAGATTTACAAAGAACTCATATAACTCAACAAAAAGAAAACAACCTGATCAAAAAATCGGCAGAAAAGCTAAATAGACACTTAGCCTAAGAAATCACACAGATGGCCAATAGGCACATGAAAATGTGTTCATCATCACTTTTCATTAGGGAATGCAAATCAAAACCACAATGTGATACCACCTCACACTCATGAGAATGACCCATATTAAAAATAAAAAAGCAAACAGAAACAAGTGTTGGTGAGGGTATGGAGAATACAGAAACCTTATACATGATTGGTGGGAATGTAGACTGACCATCATCCCTCTTTCTTAACATTGGCCATGTCATGTGAAACATTGACTCTTCTCTCATGCAAACTGTAATGTACTCAAGGGAAATAACTACAAGTTATTCACTTTTTGTAATGCCAGTGGCTGCTTCAGAAGAGACTAGCAGAAGTTAGGGGTTAATAAGTGCTTGGAAATAAAACTCATTTCAAATAGCAAACAAGGTCTAATAATGTAAAATTAAACACTAAATTAAGTTATATAATTGTTTACTCTGTTGAATTATGCCAAATGAGGAGATCTACAAAGTCTGGGAAGGTTTTCTGAGGAAGTTAAGACTTGATGTGGGCCTTTCATCTAGGAGCAGACCAAGGAGAAAGCAAAATTATTTCCAGAAAATGAAAAATATCATTGAGGTGGGAATGTACAACTGGTATTGATGGACAAGGTAGGTGACAGAAATACAGACTATTCCAGGGAATGATAGAAATAAAGTTGTATAATTATGTTAATATCACACTATAAATTTTCATGAAAACTCATATAATTAAGACTAGATACAAAAACAAAAAAAATATTAAAACAATTGGACTATTCAAAAATTTTATTAACTATTCACAAATGCAGGTACTGCACAGAAAGTACTCTGCTTGGGGTCTCTCAGAGATTCTATGATATTTAAGTTGCATAAAAATGCTTATCTTTATTTCTTTTCTAGCTCTATTAAAAGAAACCTGTATCATGTAAGATCAAAAACAAAGCAACATCCTATGTTTCTCCAGAGCAACCATTCAAATAGTATTTTTGGAACTCCTGTTGTGTATTCTTCACTGTTGTACCAGAGAGTCACAAAACATTTGTAAGATATAACTGTAACTCACTGAGAGCCCCTAACCTACATGTTGGGTATATGGAGACACATAAAATGAAATACAAATTATGAAAAAAGGATTTAACTAAATTCCCTAAGGTTATTTCACTCGATAGTATAAAACTAGGTAGAATTTATGGCAATTCATTAAGATTTTGAGATGTTTTGGAGGGAGTGACATAATAAAACCAGATTTGAAGTCAGAAAATCCAGGCTCAGTCTCCAAATTTGACTGTTGTCTACTTACCATTTCATTTTCTAAAATGTGTATTACTTTCTTTCTCAGAGGATTTCTGGGTGGGTTATTTGAGACATTGTCTGTTCACATTCTTAGTATAGTAGGTATTTTTTAAATATCATTTAAATCTAAACCTGCCTAGAAAACTTCCTTTGCTTACGTGAGCTTTTATAAGTATGTAGTCAGCTATTAATTCCTGAAATACTGTGGTCTCTGCCCTTACCACTGAGTGAGAGTGCACGGACACTGATGAAAAGATCTGTTTCTCCAGGAAGCACTCTTGAGGTGCAGGACAGTGCGCTGTGTTCAGGTCAGTTTTGCTTCACCAGCTTTATCACCCCCTTTCTGTTCCTTATCAGATGATCCTCTTTTCTGCCTGCTGCATCTGTGGACTCATTGGGGGCATCCTGAATTTTCAATTCCTCCGGGCTGTGACAAAAAAGACGTCGTCCCTCTACCCCCTGCATCTGGCCTCCATGTCGCTCGCATGCATCGGCATCGGGGGCTGCACGCTGTCTTCATGGCTCACGTGTCGACTAGCCAGCTATGAGCAGAGGAGGATGTTTTCAGAAAGGGAGCATTCGCTACATCACTCTCATGAAATGGCCGAGAAAGTGAGTTTTGTGCCTTTTCTTCTCACTGCTATCACTGCAGTCAACTTGCAGCTTCAGATGAGAAGTTGAGGAACTGGATTTTATAAAAATTTATACCATTAGACTGAAAATTAAAACTTTAAAATTATTTTTCCTCTGTAATTCTGGTTACACCTATTTGCAACATCATTTGTCAGCCTCTCTGTATGAAAACACAGATCCTAAAATAGAATTTTATAAAATGTTGAGTGCCTTATAAATATAGATTTTTATGTATTATACTGAAGAAAAACATGTAAAATAAATTCACGCCCCACTAAATAATGCCAGTTTTAGAAATCGGATGAATTCCTCTTTCTAGTTCACCCCTTGTCCTTGTAAGTAGATGCATTTGATTATGTAAATTAGATATTCAAGCATAAAGGGATCTTTTAATAAGGCAACAAAAAGCCTTGCCTATGAGTGCAGATATTGCAATTCACAGAAAGCTTCATTTAATTCTTATCTAAACTTTATGCATACTTGGTAATTTTGTCTGTATTTTAAAACATGTTCCTTGCATAATTGTTTCATGAAACCCATTCAAACAGGAAGTTACATTTATTACCTAAAAGGACAACCAGGAGAGTGAACTGTCTGTTTCACTACATTTTGCACATATTTCTTAATTCAGTTTCTGCTACTGGATTAATTAAGGAAAAGATAAAACTTCTGTAAAATAAACTAAGATAATGTCCACATCATATTTTACTTTCTATCACAGAGATGAAGCTGCATACCCACAGAAAACAAGAAAGAGTATCAAGAGTTACTACTGCACATTTGTTACCTAAAAAAATTATTTTGTCCTTTTATATATTTCCATTTCATATACAATGTATACATTCAAATAAGGATGGTAGATACTCTTAATTTATCCCAATAAGACAATTTTAAAGAGCCCTATGTATGGCCTTCAAAAAATAATTAATAGCTCAAATAGCAGGGTAGGTAATTTAAAGAAATGGCTTGTTAAATATAGGCTATCATTATATATTTAGATTGTGGCTCCTTCATGCTCTATTTTTATGCTAGCATGATTTTGTTTGTTATGTATATGTTTTTGCAATATTTATTGTATGATTGTTATATTTATATTAGAGATTGAGGGCTATTGAAATTACCGACTTGCCCAGCTGCCCGGTGGTGCCCCCGACACCAGAGTTACCTACAAGGTACGCTGATTTCTAGGGAGTTACCCATGTTGTAATGTCTGCAGGAAGAGCTGCTGCTTCTAGCAAGCCATAATGTCAGCAGTTTAGTCTGGACTGATGCTGTGATGTTATTCCTCAAAGTATTGTTTCCATGAGAGCTACTTTGAGGACCTGACATGAACCTACATGGCAGTCTTACAGCTTGAACGCTGGTTGAGTATTTAAAATATTCAGCCTGCCTATAACTATCCAAACACATTTCTGCTTGGATGATTCACAGCTCCTTTATTCTTTGCTACCTCATGATTCTGACTCAATACCATCGTTCACACACAAGAGTTTTGTTTTTAATAATAGATGTGTCTGACAAAGATAGACTGTGTAGCTCCCTCGTGTCAAAATTGCATGAGAAGACAACCTAAGTTTGACACTAATACAGTAAAAAATTATGTATGAAAACTTTTTCTTATAAAATTATCCAATGCACTACCTTTCAAAATTATTACCCATATTTTGGATTGCTAAAAATGAATACTTACCATTTTTATTTTGGTTAAATAATATAACTGGAAATAGAGAAAGACCTATAGATACTACGACCCAATGCAGAAAATATATCCATTTGCAAATAGTCACGTTTGTTCCTCTTGCAATTTAGAAGATAATCTTTCTATTAAATTAAACATGCCTATTTGCAAGTAAACTAGAGATACTCATCCTTTTAAAAACTAATTGTTGCTTTTGTGATTTTATCAGTAATATGTTTCCCTATTAGGATCAAAGAGTATATAGTGATTAGTTTTCATTAAGAAAATTCTTTATTTTGTAAAATATAAAAAATTAGATTTTTCCCAAGGAGTTCTGCAATAAAAGATTATGTATTAGATTAGTTTTTAATCTACTTGAATGCAAAGTCATTTTAGGAAGAGAAAAGATACTTAAGAATCTTATTTCTACAGTTTCCTTAGACAATTGTTTCTTTGTTCTAGGGGGATTAATAGAACAAGAGGTATAAATAAATGTTGTTATCTGTTTGGTCTCTTGTCTGTTTATCTTGCCACCAACCATGAGTTCTTGAATGAAGTCTCAAATCTGGTTTCTTAATTATAAACTGCACCTCAGACTAATGACTCCCATATTTTCAGGCCTACTTTTGCCATATGTATCTCTAGCAAAGTCTCTCAATCAGACTGAAATAATATATATATACACCAGGCTATAGAGGCAGGCTGCTGGTGCTCCAGGATTTTCTCTACTGTCTGACAGAAACTTAACCCTGAAGGAGTTTGTGTTTTTCCACTTTTTGGGGTATGCTCCTCACTTCCTGGAGTAGATATAATGAAAACCCATGCACAGACAACTCCCAAAGGCCTAGAAGAACTAGGCACTTTGCCCAAGAGACAGATCTTAATGGTGAAAGGAGAAAATGTCTTGAAAGGTTTTGTCTCCTTTGCCAAAATTTTCTTTAAAGAAACTCCACCCAGTTTTGCAAGAGACAACAAAGTTTTTAAGAGCTAATTTCAAAACCAGGCCAATTTCTATCTTCAAGTTTCTTAGTGGTCCTCTTAAGTAACTTTGAAAGCCACTCAAGACAAAAAGCTTTATTTTATTTCATCTCTTATATTGAATGTTAGAAGAGACTAAAAGCAAGGCATGAATACCTTTTTTTAAAATAAGTATTTGGAAATGTCTTGAAAGTTTACAAAAGCATAAATGTTACCCTTAAATTTTTGGTTCACCCAAGAAAGTAATCTAAACTGATACATTAAATAATTGAGAAATTTTCATTTGAATTGTTTTTACCACTCTTTTGCAAATAGGCTTGTTCAAGTGTGAAAAGATGTTGTCACCTATTTTTAAACAGTTTTGCCTAAATAGTATATGTACACTAAATGGATGCATGTAAATGTGAAAGGGTCTCACTACTCATTACCTTTTATTATATAGGAAAGAGCTTAATGTTTAATGAAACACATGAATTCAAAGCATCTAAATTTTTCTTAAGTTAAAATATTTTCTATTATTGCAAATGGAACTTTTGTGTTGGTTCATTCTTTGTGTCTAAGTTTTCATTGCCTTCCCACGTAATTTCCTTATTATCTTGTTAGTAATTGATCTCTTAAAGAAAACATGTTAAGAAGTTTTACAGTTAGTTTGTTTTTCTTACTATAAGAGTGACAGTGTAATGACAAAAACAACCTTTCCTACTGTGATTTATGGGTGATTCATAGTTAGAAAAAAGTAATATTCTCCTATGGGCCTATTTTGGTTTTCAGCAAGAAGGCCACACAGTTTTCTGTACAATAAAGGTAAACCCTAGGCTATCGTGGCCTTCTCTTGACATGCCATCTTCTTCTTTCTAGGTGAGTTCTTTTCAAAGTAGAGTTGAGAAACAAAAGGGAATCTCAGGGTACTGGGGAGAGATTAAACTGTTTTTGTGGGTCGCAGACTTTGGCCTAACAGTCTGTCACTTCAGCATTTTCATGTGCTCCAAGATGCCATGAAATTTCATTTCCTCAAATGCAATGTCAATATCAATCTTTGTCCTTCTTTCAAATTCAGCAAGTTTTCCAATGGTTTGAAATTTCTATTTTACAAACCCAGTAGCAATCAATGTCTTGCTCTGAATGTGAATTTTAATTAATTAATGTTATTTTTCTAACAGGAAATGACAGACAACATGAACAATGGAGGACCCCAACTCATATTTAATGGAAGAATATAATGAATGTTTTAAAGAATCGAACACTTTCCAGGATTTTCATGAGGCAAGAAAATACCAAAGGACTAGGAGAAAAAATTAAAATAGTTCTTGCATTTGCTACTTTCTCTCCTGTGCACATACTAAAATTATTTGTCTGCAAGTTTGCCTCACTTATTTCTTCAGCTTTTTTTTAATTGGGTGAAAGACTTTCCAGAAATGTTCTAGCACAGTAATTTCAATAGACTTTCAAGATTGTTCTATGAAAATATTTCAGACAAAGAAAGAGGAGTGGATGAGAGGAAGGTTCACATTCTAGGCAAACACTATGGTTAGTATGAGTGCCAGATTTGTTATGGCATGTTTCAAATAAGTCATTTAAAAGTGAGACTATCAGAAAATAACAATACTTATTAATGTCTTTGTTTTGAAAGACGATGGCTTTAAGTATGCCACAATTCAGCACCTCAGCAATGCCTTGTTATAAAAATATTGTAATTATTTTCAATTTGTGAATGAACTCTATTTCATAATTGATTTGTAAACGATAAAAAACTAAAGCATTAAAAAGACATTTTTTAGAGACAGACAATACTAATCTGTATAATATTTTTGCATTTTTGCACAAGAGTGAAACTTGTAAATGAGTATCATTTATGGGAAATAAACTTGTTTTGATCATACTGTGAAGGTTGATCTGCATGTTCATGAATTAGCTAAAGAATAAAATCAAGTATGTGTGTGCGTGTGTGTATATATACTACTGTAAATATAGTAAATATATACAGCATCAATTTATAGAATTCATGATTGTAAATAGGTAGAAAAAAACCTGCGATGCTCTGGGGTTACCAAGAACCTATTTCCACAGCGAAGGAAAAGCAGTGAAATTTCAAGCTTTTCTATGCCCTATGCCATATTTGATTTTTACTAAATTTGTTCATTTTTATTCTTTTTATTATATCTGTTGTGTGTAAATATCATTGTGGCTGATATTTATGGAGTTAAATGATATGAGTAGTATAGTATAAAGATCGATTACTTAACTATTTGATTATATTTTGCTATGTTTATTGTATTTATGTAAAAATAATTAATACAAATTTATAAACATTAAATCCCATACTTCCACTTTATCAATATAGACCTAATGATTATTCATAATATTCATATTTCAAATATTTTACAGTCCAATAAAATGATAAGGACTGAGAGATATATACCCAAAAGATGAATTAACTTTGCTCTAAATTAATTTAGATTTTTTGTTTTGCTTTACAATTTATATGAAACAATACAGACAAACCATTTTTAAGAATGCATATATCCAAAGAACCTGAAAGACTTGTCTATAGAGGGAAATAAAAGGGAGCATTGCATTTACATAGCTAGATTCAACCCTTCTTTTCTACAATGGAATATTAAAAAATAGCAAACTATAACAATACATGCAAGCAAGGAAATAGCATAGTTCTGAAAATATTTATGTGAATATAACTTTTGGTAGCACATGAAGAACTCTAATATTTTAAAATACATAAAAGTCTCTCGTATACTTTGTTTTCCGCAAAGCTTATCATTTTTCATGTCATTTTTATGAGGTATTTATTTGAACCATAGGTAAATTAACACCTTTACTATCTAGTAAGAGAATATGTTAATAATTTAGCAGCAAAATTTCCATTTTAACTGTGCTAACAAAATAACAATTACTCCAATCAATGGAAATCTGAAGGTCTTTTAATTTGGGAGCAACATGATCTTCACCTACCATCAGCTCATAAAAAAATTTTGGCTGTATATATTCAAAGAAATAACTGGACTGTGATTTTTTGATGTAGTTTTTGAAGTCTCCTAACTGATTTGGGTAACTTCATTAACAAATAGATTGCAGAAATTGTCGAAAAATGAAATAGCAAATAGTGAATCGACATCATCACTGTTCATTTGAAGCCACAGGCAGTCATGATCTTTGTCACTGAAAACCTAAACTGTATAATGCAGATATTTTGTGTGTATATGGTTTTACTGAACTATCTAAGGATGTAGTTTTGTACTGAAAGAATAACCACCAATTCTTATTTTAGGTGGTATTTCTTTGTAGACATGTTTGTATAATACAGAGTTTAATATATAAGTAAGATGTTTTGATGCCTTTTGAAATAATTTATGAAATCATACATTAAAGGACAAAAGTAGACATATCACTGCTTTGACATAGACTTAAGAAGAAATGCAATCGTCACAACTATCCAAATAGTTTACAGTGTATTTAAACAAATATAGATATATCTTTCAATGTAATTATTTTCACTTGATGTTTCCAGGACTCATTTCTTAGAGTGATTTATTTGGGATGTATAGTTATTCTTTTCGAGATAAGTAGGGAAAGTTATGAAGACATTGTTAAAGTACTTGAATTTTTAATTTTCACAATACATTGAACTATGAACTAGAATATTTGAAGTGACTACAGTTTTAGTATAAGCCTACCCTTGAGGAAAAATAATGTGATACTAAATTAGAAAAGAAATGTGAAACTAATTTAGTGGTATGCTATCAAGACTAGCTACAAAAAAAGCTCAGTTATTATAAGCATAAAAGAGCAATGGTGGACTCTGCTTGGAAGTTTTTAAATATATTATGTGTGTGTGTACATACACACCTATGATTATTCAGACTGGAACATGGGATGATGATTACTGATATGCCTATGTAATAAAATGGTGTTTTGAACTTAACATGTGGTATGGACTTTCTTTTCATTATGATACAGAAAATAATTTCCCCTTGATAGCTAAATGAATAAATGTGCTGTTTTGAGATCAGCAGGGAACAGACTGCTGTTCCTTGGAGGAAGAGATAATCCCAACCAGATGATATGGAACTTAAAAAGCACTATTAAAGATAGGAAAGATTAGAATATGCTCAAATATAAGGAGGGCGTGTTTGAAGATACAGGGCAAAATGAGAATAATAAGAAAGTGAAGTCTGAGAAGACAGGAGGAAATAAGACGTGGTTCATAGGAGATCTACATCCATATTTCAATCTCGATAGGACTAAGATTGCAGAAGATCTCACAAGTGAAACCACAATATTTAGGGAACTTTGCTGGCCTATTTGGGCTTGTGAATTGACCACTGCAGGCATTTGGGTAGACAATAGCTCATTGTGCAGAATCTTCTCTACATTTCAGGTCAGTAAGCATCCCTTGTTGCTATCCACTAAATACCATAAGGATAACTCTTTCATTGCAACAACCAAAAATGGCTTGACAAATTTTCACCTCTTTGGTAGGGAAGAATTGTCCCTAATTTAGCACCACTGAATACAATCCTTGAATATGATCCAAAGCAGCCAGCGTTGATGCCTGTATTGAAGCGTCAGAGATGCAAATGCAGTGCTAATGCTCAGTGTCATAAACTCACTGTTGTAAGGTCTACCTGTATGACTGATACAGCAGCCACTAACCTATTCATGTGATTATTTAATTCAAATACAAATTAACTGAAATAAAATATTCAGTTTCTCAGTTGAACAAGCTACAATCTATTGAATAGCCACTTATGGACAATAGTTACAAAATATTTCTGTATTCTCAGAAAATCTGATTAAATTGACTACTTACGAACACCTAAAAGAACTTCTTACTAAGCCTTGGTGCTTACACTGGTTCTTCCACAACAACCCAATTTTCATTATAATAGATCACTCTAAAAGAGTTGGTTAAACACTCCATAAATTTGAAGTTTATGGAACAGGAAAATTTAAGGCCTAAGAAAAACTAGTAAAAACTAACAAAAGTACAGAATAGGCTGAACCTATAATAAAATTGAGAAATTGCTGTAGAGATTTCATGTTTTAAAAATTTTGTTCATAGAATCTGCTAAATCACTGAATATTTGGTTTGACAGGTTAAATGAATGTTGTATAATTTCTGTGTTTGAAGAATTTTGCCCCACCTACTACCTACCATGCATCAATGAATAATCCTGCATTTCTTGTGCTTGCAAAGGTAAGAACATCAATATGTTATTCTACACTTTTTTTAGTGGCTTAGCGCAGAAGTGGTTTGTTCAGAAATCTTATGTCCAAAACTGCATTTTCAAAGACGATTTAGCAAACGTATTTCAGAAACTTAGAGCGAGCATCCTAAGTGCCATTTGGTTAGAAAGTTTCCAAATAATGTTTCAGAACTTGGCATCACTTCACTCTTTTCTTCTTTAAATCATTTTCTGGAAACATATGTAATGTTTCTTATTCTAAGTGTATGACAGCCAAGAAATTTAATTATTCCAAATCCATAAATCACAGGTTGTCACGTATTCATAGCAGAGAAAACCAATTCAGAAATAGCTGGAAATGTGGATGCCTAGTAAAATTATACAGAAGGACTTTTTTTTAACTACTTTTGCCATGAAAACTGTTTACTGAAGATGAGTCTTCTTTAGGAATGCATTTCCCAAAGTACAAATATAGTGAAAAAAGTCAAGTTCTGGATCTAATTTTTTTAACTTAATATTACCTACAACAACTAATTACAGGCAGATAACCTTCATTTAATTGGACATTTGAAGGGTTAGGATATATCTTACATTCTCTTTATATCAATTAGGGACTACTGTTTTGTTTTTCCATTAACGCCAAAGGATCTACATCAACAGTAGCACAAAACATTCTAAACCCTTTCCCTGAAGCCAAATTATATTATGGTCCTAAAAATTACAATAAAGACTATAACTTGACAAAAGTTTCACAGAAAACATAAAACATTGTCCAATTTGCATCAAACCTTTTATTAATCACAGGGGATCAGGATTCATGACAGCCTCTTGTTATTAGTCAATCTGGATACTGGTCCCCACCTACTCACTAGGACTGAGGTTCTAAAACATCATTCCACATCATTTTGAGGGAGGGCTGGAAGAATTTCCTTGGGCCCTCCAAGGTCCAGGAAGAAAGCTACAGATCCCTTTGTGGGTCAATCTCCCGGCCAATACATTCTCTCACCTGGGCCCTCAAAATAAATCAGGCATGAAACAACACTCAACCTTTTTCATATGCAGGTATGCTAGCAAGGGCCCTATTTAGATAGTTGCCTCTGCCCTCGTTTCTATCCCCAAAAGTCTTGAGATCAGTACTTCACTGGGTTTGGTTTTGTTTTGTAAGTATAGTAGTACTTTTAAATCAAGCTCTGAGGAGGGGAAATGGTAAAATAACATAAAGATAAAGGCTCTATGTCCTCTGTAATAAAACAAACTGCTGTAGAGAATTTCCAGTTTCCAAATCACGATACAGTGAGTAGTTGTGACATGAACCTATTGCTGTTTACCAGCAAATAAATGATGATGCAGCTGGTGAAATACAATTATATATCAAACACTATTATGATGTACATTGTCTATAAATGTGAATAATATTTCTTTTAATATTTATTGAATATGAAATAAGGTAAAAGTAGAATACATCTATATTTTACATGAAAAGTGAGATCATTCTGGCTGTTTCCCTGAATCTTAAAGTCATTCATCCAAATCATGCAACATACTTAATCATGCAATATACTTGGGCTCATGAAATAAAGCACAGCTCTACCCCATGTGAAATCCCCCTTTACTTGTTCTTCCGTTTCTTTTGATTTCAGATCAAATTTCTAATTCTGTGACACCACCTTGATTACAGTTTCTTATCCCTGTATTTGAAACTGAGTCTTTTACCTCTCTGCTGGGAAAGTCTACTCTGCCACTGGATAAGACAAATTAATTATTGTAATAATTTTCCCCAAAACCCCCGAGATATTACAAGCACCCTGTGGTTATAAGAAGCCACATAAGACAATATGATCCATTAATAGCCATTTTGGTTTATGACTTGAGAGTAAATCATATATCAAAATGCACCACACCCAAGTTTCACTTTTCTCTACTTTCCAAACCACTTTCTTTGAAATGTATTTAATGTCAAGGATCTGCTAGTTCACACCCACACAAATACTGCAGCCAGAAGGTGTTTATTAAATGACAGCTTTAAAGTAATATTCAAGAAAATAAAAAAGAAATCATTTCCTATTTTTGTCCTGCTGTGAGATGAAGACAGATTTAAGCAAATGTCCATAGTTACCCTTGCAGGCACCATAGTTAATTTCTTGGATTTGAAAAAAATGTTTTTTTTTAATATATATTTTTATTGTTATTTATGTCTTTTACATTTTGTATTCCCCTTGGGTAACCCACCACCAATTCACCCGTGAGCCATCTCCATGGTCCCTTGTGTTCTTTTCTATTCCATTTTGTGCGCTTTTCCTTCCCTCCCTCCGCCTCCCCCACCCCCCCAGCTGATTGTCTCTCTCCTATTTGGTTTCCTTATAGTCCTGTTATAAGTGAAACCATTCGATATTTTTCTCTTTCTTTCTGGCTTATTTCACTGAGTATGATCCCCTCTATTTCCATCCATGTCGCTGCAAATTGCATGTGTCTATCTTCTTTGAATGGTGAATAGTATTCCATTGTGTATATGTACCACATCTTCTTGATCCAGTCATCTATTTTTGGACATCTGGGTTGCTTCCATACCTTTGCTATTGTGAACAGTGCCGCAATGAACATACGGGTGCATGTATCCTTTTGGATTAGTGTTTTTGTATCCTTTGGGTAAATTCCCAAAAGTGGGATTTCTGGGTCGTATGGAAGCTCCATGTTTATCAGTTTGAGGAATCGCCATACAGCTTTCCATAGTGGTTGGACCAGTTCACATTCCCACCAGCAGTGTAGAAGAGTTCCTTTTTCTCCACATCCTTTCCAGCATTTGTTGTTGCCTGTATTTTTAATGCGTGCCATCCTCACAGGTGTGAGGTGGTATCTCATAGTGGTTTTGATTTGCATTTCCTTGATTATAAGTGAT
>PVIJ01003794.1:67123-119517 GCA_004024925.1 Scalopus aquaticus | reverse complement strand
AGGGCATTTCACCAAACTGAGTGTGATGCTGGTGTTGAAAGAGGTACTTTTATATAGCATGACCCTTAACACAGCCAGATATTTCATAGAGGAGTCAATCAAAGAAAACAGCACTCTATTCCAATGCTAGAGAACACAATACTGTTGAATTTAATGAGAGTTTGATATATTGGTCTCCAGCATGGCATCTTCCCAGATGATTTTTTGAGATACCGATGTTCGTTTTATGCCCTAATTTTAGAACTTTACCCTCAGGTAGTGTAGAATGTAATGGGCATTACCATTATGCTTATGGAGCTGTAGTTCAATGGAGATGATTTACCGTTTTCAAATAATTATAATGAGTGATCAGTTTTACAGTAGAGATATTAACCACATTTTCTTATGTATAAAAAACTGTCCTTTCCTCGTCTTTCCCTAGCCCAAAAAGGGAATTTGGAAGACTTATCTGGAATTTAAATTTTCATAGAATGAAACATGTTTGCTAGTCCTTTCCATATCAGTCTCTATAAGATCAATTACATATTTTAGTAGCATAAATATATTCTCATTATTTCCAATTTCCTTATTTTTCTGCAAAATTTTAGGCACATTCTGATTTCTATTTGTGGGTCCACTGTAGTTGTTCTAATAGCAATATGGAACAGTGCTAGTGCTAGGTGTTAGAAAGTGGGTGATGTGAAGAAATAAAGATATAAGTCACTCTGTTGGGTCTGATACTCTTTTTTCTAGGTTTTATTGAGATAATATTGACATTTATGTCTTGGCAGAGGCGGCAGATCCCTTTTATTTCCCTTTGTAACTGCTATGGAAAATACTCTTTTAACAGACTTCTCAGCTATATCTCTCTTAGGTTCTTTCTTCTGCTAGATTCTTGTTCTGTGTATATTTTGAATCCTCTCTGTCCTCCATAACCATTCCTTCTAATAGCTTAGTTTTTTAAAATAGTCCAGCAAAGAAAGAATTTCGTTGGTAATGGGTAACAATAGGTAGTTAGGAAAGCATCTATAGCTTGGCATATTGAGAGGCTTGTCCTCCCTTCAGAATGCTCTTTGTGGTTGTTTATACCACCAATAGCAATCTGCTTTTGGGTTTTAATGACTTCATTCTTGTAGCTTTACAGTAGATCAGACTGGAGTAAATTGCTCTCCTATTCTGTTGGGCAGAAGGGCATTTGAAAGCAGATTGTCTGGACAGAGAAAAAAGTTTTTCAGACCTTTTAAAGGGTTATGGGTCTCATTTGAGGTTTTATTGGCTCTTGGAGAAAGTGTTAACATTTTTTGTATTGACAATAAGACGATGATGCGGTTTATATAAGTGATATGTACATCCTTTATCCTCTGAGTGGATTAAGAGGTAACTGAAGAATTTGGCCCTTTTCATCATGAATTTTAAAAATTGGAGAAGAAAAATGTTTCTAATCTAAGTAGAGCCTTTTCTTTCAAATACCTTTTTTTCATATTCAGAAAAAATTGTGACTATTCTAATTCTTTCATTTGACTTCTATTCCTTGGCTCTTATAGTCAGGATATATGCATTTTCTTTGGGGGGTAGAAGATTAACACCAGACTCTAACATCTACATTTGACAGAAATACAACTTGCCTTTGCTTTCTCTAGGGCATTTTGGAAAAAAAGAGCTGAGGTTTGAAATAGCTTTATTTTCCCTAGGATGCTCTTTCTATTTATTGCATATGTGGTTATACCCTTAGTTACAAGGACTCAGACAACAGAAGTTTCTGAGCTATAACAGAGATAATGACAGCTTCCGTTACCTCTCACCCCCCCACCTCCGCCACCCCTGTGGTAAAATTGATTTCTTTTTGTTAGTTTTAAATTGCAAATTAAAAGTAGTTTTAATGTTCTTAATTTTGACATTCCAGACAACAAATTGATTGCCTTAAAAAGAAAAGGAATTTGCCATTGCCTGGGAAAGAGAGTGTTGTATTCAAACATTTTAACAACGTGACCTTTCCATTGATTTCTATAGAGAAGCACAGGCAGTTTTCAGAAAAGGTCAGTGATTCTAATTGAAGCACACACCGATTTTTTTCTAGTTGCAAAGGCGCCCATGCTTTTTGTTGCAAAGAAGATGATGAGATTTAGGGCTGACCATTTGTTATAAGAGAAAGCAATTTTCTATGTGATGCATTGCTGTTTTTCTTTCACATGGAAAGCATTGTTTGAAATTCAACAATATCCATAAACCAGATTTTCATTATCTGTGCCATTTAATGCCCTCATTTTTATTTCAGAGGCAGTTACATATCTAAGATCTAGGTTGAAACTTCCCTTTTCTTGGGCCTTATTTTGGAAGAAAAAGATAGTATTTAACTTCAAATATTTATGGTCTTAGGGTTTTCTTATTTCAAACAGGAATGGCAGGATTTCAGAATCAGTGAATTATGTTTTAACTTGGACTTTTCATATAAAAGAATCAGTGGCTTGGGGAGCCAGAAAGAGAATCTCCATGCTACGGTTTATTAAACCACGCATTTATTGAATCATTTTGGAAAAAATCATCTGACTCATTTGTTCCAACATGTATCACACAAAGGTGAAGACTCTTTTAAATATATATATATTGTATAACTACTGGCCAAATGGTGCCTACTTGATAAATATTTAATATTGAAAGATTTCTTTTTTATAATCTGGTTTTGTGTTGGTCTGTCCAGTATGAAATGGAAGAAAGAATGATCCAGTTGCATTATCTGAAGTAAAGGTGGTTTTGGGATTAAAATTGTGTTTTCAAACCTTTCTGTCCATGTTCATTCTGTAGGAAAGAATTTGATATAACCAATTCTCCATTTTCTTCTTCCAGCTAAACCAGTTAAATATCCTTATTTTGCTTTCTGAAGACTTTTAGCACATCATTAGTCATTTTTTACACAATTACAGACTAGTTCTGAATTGTAGATGGCAAGTTTTTGAACCTTATAGGTAGTTTTTTTACACAGAATCATTATCACAAATTTTCACACATATACACAGCTTGGGCTGTCCAGTATGATTAGCGCTCTATTATTAAAATGTTTACTTAACAGTGCTTACTTTTGACATATTTGCACAACACTTTATCATCAAATAGTCAGCATTTATTCCAAATAGTATAAATTCCCCCTGTTCTAATTGACTCCAGAAACTGCGTAATGAATCAATTTTGTTCTTTCACTTTTGTCTGCAAGTGGGGAGTAATCTACGTCATAAACTGGTTGGCAGGCCTTAATATGGGAATGTGGACAATTGACCTTCATGCCATATTCTTAGATTGTTTTATTAAGAAAATGACCAGTGAAGGTCTCCCTTTCTTCTCCAGACCAGCTTGGTGGCTCCTCCAATACATAATCTTGATATTGGATCCTAAGTCGCAACACACTAAAATCAGTCCCTTTCTCCATTCTTCCTGCTTGACATATTCTCATCATCCCTGACACCTACTGCCTAGCAGTAGCAGTCTTGAGTTCAGTGACTTACTATCACATCATGAAACAGAAACAAGGTCCTTATCCCTTTTTATTTGAGAATCTTTATGTTATGATTAGTTCAAGTCTTGCCTAGTCAGCATTCTGTTAGCTGAGGTAATTAAAAGAAAATCTATTAAGGTGGCAAAGAGCTTGAAAGTGCCTAGATTTAAACCAACTTAGCCTCTGTGATCTTGGGCAAGTTACTTAACCTCAGTTTCCTGGCTAATAAAATGAGAATAATAGTAATACCTATCTCACAGAGTTATTTTGAGGATTCAATTGGCATGGACAGACATACAGACTGACTGACTAGGACAGTCTCTAACATGTGCTGTAACAGTAAGGGAAAGCCTTATAGAGGAGTTAGAACTTAGTGTAGCTGAAAGATTATAGAACCCCTGTGAACTTTCTGATGCAAACAGTGTGTGAAGCCAACTTTTACCAACAGATGGCATTAGCAATTGCTCATCACAGACAAATGGGCTTTCATAATGGTCTATTAGTAACAAACTTGGTATGTTTATAAAGAGGATTTTAAAAATAAAAGATTTGATCTGTTTATAAGGAATGGATTGTTAACCTCTGGACCTCATAGTCCCTTACCCCCTCTTCCCAGGAAATATATTCAACATACAACTTGCTAGCATATCCAAGCCCTCCATCCATACTGCATTCACATTATATCTCTTTTATTGCTTTTTCCAATTACCTTTATCAAACCTTTCTTACTAGTTATGACTGACATAGTTTTCTATTTCAGCCTGCCAGCCCAAGAACTACTCTGCCTTATGTCCTATAGTAGTAGTCACACCTCCTAGTAAGAAGTCCCTTCCTGGCTGCATAAAGAGCCAGCTTTACCTAGCTTTGGTGTACTATCAAATCCTGAGGTGTTTTGAAGAACTGCTTAACTCACAGTTGGAATTTTTTTTTCCTCTGCCTTGAAAGAGCGTTGCTATAGTTGGAGTACCTTATTCACATCAACTTTGAAACACCTGTGTTCCATGAAGCCAAAAACAAATAAATGAATAATCTGAAGCTTGATTCTAATCTTTTCGCCTTTCCATTAAAAAGTAAATATATCTCTAGAACTTCCCAGCTGGTGGGTATGAAATGCTGTCAGGCCTCCTAACTATTAGAGGATAATATGAATAACAACAAAGCCTCACCTAATTTGAGCTGCTGAAAAGCCTTATAACACCATTATTCTCCTGAACTGTTTAACCTTCTGATTATTAGCCTCTTGACACATCTAATTCAGATGTGAGAGTTTAAAGAAGCTCATACAACTATTTATATGATCTTTTTGTCATATCTCACTGTTACGACCGTATGTCTATTTTATAAGGTTGTTAGACACCAGGAGGTATGTGTTACATGGAGACCTAGAGATTTCAGAAGCCACTAAATATGACCCTCCCTCAATTTGGAGGATGTGGGGAAACAGTGGGACTTCTAGCCACTTCATACACCAGCTGAGTCTCCTGCTACCAATTCAATTTATTTGAGAGCAATACTTCAGGGAACTCAATAAATCTATAGCACATAAGCACAAATCTGCATTTTAGCCAGAATACAATTTATTTGTGTACTACTTATATAGATTTGCTTTATGCATATTATATGAATGTCATTATTAAGTACTAATTAAGAGCACTAAATTATACACTTGGCGATAGATTTAATAATTACGGGTTTTATTGACAGTCTTTTTGTCCTATTGATACCATCACCTAGAGATGGCAGGAGAACCAGATGGTAGAAATACAATCAGGCTGAAATGGCATTTTTCCAAAGAAAATATGATCTTCGTGAGGCAAGTAAAATGTTTTTTTGAAGGGGGGAGGTGTGTTTTAGTTATGTGAAATATAATGTTATGGAGTACCAATCTGTTGGCTAATTTTTACCACTCTGAGCTTATAACTGAGAAACCCTTCAGGTTACTAGAAGCCCTTTACCAAAACCAGGAGTCCCCAGCATGAAGGTTCTTAGAATCTCACAGAGATTTGCACTTTTAATTACTCCCTTGAGTTTCCAGTCTGTCCAGAACCAACCCTAAGTCTCTCAAAAATATGCCCTACTTGGCCAAAGAATTGTTTGCCCTCAACGAAGGAATTTGACCATCATGGACATACTGGGTTTTGGTGTCAAAAAATTGCAGGAGACCTCATTAATAACAAGTGAATAAAATTTTTCTTTTCAGTGATGATATCCTTTTGAAATGGCCTGTTCTTTCCTTTTAAGATCACAGTAGTGTCAACGCTTTTTAAATGTGTTGCCTGTTTTGTGTTCTTTGTTTATGTAAATCCTTTTGGGTTTTTTTCCCATGGGTATGGGGAGGAGGTGTGTTGGTGAGAAAAAAAACAATCATACTTTTTGACAAAAGTTATGGACTTTGATGTTGACAATCCTGAGTTCAAATCCTGATTCCCCACCACCACCAGACCTTTTACTAATTTTTTGACATTGAAAAAAATTATTTGGTACTCTTCCCTGAACCTTGTTTTCCTCAGTGATAAGTGGAGACAATATTTTTCCTTCAAAGACTGTTGAAAAGAATAAATGAATTAATGTATGTGGGGCATTTGCCACAGTGCTTAGCATATTGATTTTTATTTCATAAACAATATCCTTCCTCCCGTCATGATAATGATGGTGATAGCTATTGCATAATCCCGGTTACCTGTGTGCCAAGCATTTACATAATTCACATACAACATCTACACTCTAGCAACAAGCATGCGTAAGCTACCATTGTGCCCATTTTATGAATGGAGAAACAACTCAGAGAAGTATATAACACTACACTGCCTTCCACTGACTACATCCATTTAATTCCTCATTTTAAAAATCAACTTTCTGGCCTTTCCTCTCTTCTGAAGTAGAACTATTTTGTCCACCTTTTTTCCTGAAGTTTACTTCATCTTTGAAAGACAGCACAAGTTAGAAATAGAGGCTAGGATCTATCGACAGCACCGCTCTGCTGTGAATGAGAATCATAATAGAACCTCTTAAGAATAGTTAGGAGTAAATGAGGAAAAATAAATTTAAAACTAAGTGATTAACAGAGAAAAAGTCTCAATAAATATCAGTTATTTTACAGTCAACTTCTGTTGTCACATACTCAAAATTGTACAGGACAATTTTGCTTCTTATTTTTTCTTCTTGATTTTTACATAACAACTTTAGTCTTTTTTTTTTAACCTCTTGATTGTTGTCTCACGCTCAGCCATCTTTTTCTCTGTGTTGTCATTGAGTTAGCATGTTCTCTATACCCTACTTGGTACCTAGTCAGTCTGTATTGATGCTAATGATGGTTAAACAAAGATGCTATTGGCACCAATCCAGCAGTCTCTAAGACAGCTTAAATAATCATGAGTTCGTAAAAATAGAAAAGGACTCAATCATCTTATTCATAATTAAAGGTCAAAATTTGATGTCAGCATTTGTTTCTGTGGTGATTGTGTAGCTTTTTCTGCAGAATTACCTTTGACAGTTGGCATATTCAGGCTTCCTGGCATGAGGCTGATTATCATGCATTCTTAAATTAACTCCTAAAATAGATGTAGCATCATAGAGGTGGGTTAAGCAAATATTGATCATAATACAGATTTTTTTTAATTGGAGCAAGAGTTCAGAGGCAGCTTACATTGAGGCGTAACTGACTGCCAGGCTCTCAATAGTTACTTAGCCATCTTGCCCATAATCCTTTTTGTATCAAAGAAAATTATACACAATAGTTTTTAAATTAAAAATATTCCTCTCTTTTCTGGTATCATATATTCTCACCTTATCATCTTGATCCTCAGACTATTTCTTGCTTTTTGCTTTTCCTGGCTTCAAACTGTCTTCCATGAATACATTCTCTTATGCAGCCACCTTTGTGAGAGACTAGCAAGGTGTCCTATGTATCATATGTGCATGATTCTTAAAAAAAAAAAAATGCATGCCACTTAGGTTTAATTTATACCCTACTCATGGTAATGTGCTTCCATAATTTTACATTCCATAATGGTGAGTTGCTTCCATATTGCAATATCAAGATTTTTACTTAACTATTTACTTTAAACAGATGTAACATTTTACAGCACTGTATATATTTTAGAGGTATATAGGCTCATAGCTGTTCAAATGTGTTACCACACCATACCCACCACTAGAGCACCAGTAACCCTCCACCACAGTCAATTGGCTTCCTTCCCCAGTAGCCCTCATGCCTACAGTCAGGTAGCAAGGATTTGTTTTGGGTTGGGTTGGGTTGGGTTTGATTTTTGGTCCATTCCTTTTTCTTGTTTCTTTATATTCCACATGAGTGGAATCATGCGGTATTTTTCTCCTATTAGCATAATCCCCTCCAGTTCCATCTATCTTGTCTCACATGACAAGACTGCATCTTTTTTTATAATTGAGTAGTATTCCTTTGTGTATGTATACTACATCTTTATCCAGCTATCTGTCATTTTGCACTTAAGTTGTTTCTATAATGTGGCTGTTGTAAATAGTGCTGCAGTGAACATAAGAGTGCATATATTCCTTTAAGTTACTGTTTTTATATTCTTCAAATGCCCAGCTTTGAAGGAAATTTTATGAACAAAAGTTTAATTAGAAAAAATATCGGAGATTAGCACTAAAAGCAAAATTAATAGCCTCTCTGTGGCAGATTTCATCTGGTACAAAGTAGAGATTATTTTTTACTGTATCTGATTATTCCCAAATTTATATTTTCAACTTAGAGACCTCCCACCAGAGGTCTATTCTAATTTCTAGCATTCTGGAGTTCAGACACTTCCCCCTACCCCATTTTCTTGTCAGCGGCTCCCAGCCCAGACTGTTATCCTGTTACACACAAAGTTCGGTTTTTCCCCTGTTCTATATATATAGATATGGGCACACACAGAGAGATGCTAATTTTTAAGTTCTCTTCATCAATTAAAAAAATATCTGAAGCTATTCAACAAAGAATGTATCAATGCATAGGTTCAGAAAAATATTTAATAGTTTTAGATTTGTAATTTGACTAAGGAAGGGTAGAAGGAGTAAGATGAACAATGTGAATATTGAAGGGAACTAAAATGATAAGCAGAGATTAAGGTAGAATAACTTCCCTCTGTTTTTTTTAAACTTTGTATTATTTTTTAATTTTTTAATATATCCATTTTAAGAAACCAAATGTAAGTCCATATACAAGTGTTTTTACAACTATAGGCAAATTACCAATTAGCAAATGCATGTAATTTAGAAACTCATTAGGAACTAAAAAATTATCTTTTCTCTTGATGGTTTCCCACATGTTTCACTAAAGGTGTGAGTCTCTCTAGTTATTAGAGTTTAGTAACTAATATTTCAGAGACCTATGTCTTTAGAAGAATATCTCTTGGTTGTACTACTTTGTTTCTCTTATTTCTGTTGACTGTATCATGGCAAATTTGGCACATTTAATTCCAAAGCAGTGCTATAGGAATTTTATGAGATTAACACCGATAACATTGTTATAATCTGAGTGATTCTATTATAATTGCTTGTTTAATTGTCTACCTCTGTTGTTAGTCTATAAACTCATTGAAGGCAGATATACTCTTATCCACCATTACATTTTCAGTGGCTAGAATAGTACTACTATTGAGAGTATTTATTGAAGAATGAAAAGAGTGACTTCCCATTTAAAAACTTTCTAAAAACTGCCTTATGTAATGCAGTATTGAATTTCTGATTTTTGCTTGAAACCTGGTTTTTGGAACATGTAAGTAGTGGCGATCTCATGAATTTCATCTTCTCTCCTAATAGTAAACAAAGTGAGACAATATTTCATAGAAAGGGTTAAACTTCATAATTAACTACAACCAGAGTTTAAATCTAAACTCTGTGTCAACTGTTTAACCTCTCCCAGCCTGGGTGTGCTCATCTCTCAAATAGAAATGGTTACAAATTAGGTATTATGAGGTATATTAGATGAACTGATGTATAAAGTAGCACAGAGTAGTTTCAATAAAGTTAGCTTTCCTTTGCCCTCCTCTTAGCATGTAATTAAAAATAGTTCAGCTTTTCTTTATTTCAAAGTATTCTTCATACTGTGATTTTTGGTTAAGCAATGGGAATAGTAGGCTAACTCCCTTGGAAAGCAACTTCGTAAGATGGAAAGAGCCCTTACCCAGAAGTCAGAAAACATAAGGTAGTTCTGGCTGTTTGCAGACAGTGAATGTGACCTTGGTAAGTCACATAACCTCTCTAACCTAAGTTTGTGGTTGTGTTAAATGATAGTCCCAAGGACTAATATTTGAGAAAGCAGCAAAAAGATAATTTTATACCCAGTTATGAAGATCCTGCTAAAGTGTCAGTATTCTCTCTCTCTCTCTCTCTCTCTCTCTCTCTCTCTCTCTCTCTCTCTCTCACACACACACACACACACACACACACACACACACACGAATTAACTCTTTAAAACAACACATAAACACTTGTTTTTCTCGGGCACCTGAGATATCCAAACCAAACCATCATGTCCCCACACACCCCCTTGCATTTATAATTGTTGATTTGCATCATTCATTTTTCTTGAGCAAATCAGTACATTTTGAAATCCATATTTCATGGAGCTACTTAACTAATTGCTGCAATCAGCAGCAATTTATCTTATAGCAGGGCTGTTCAAATCACTGAGGTTGGCATACCAAGCACAGTGTGTTTTTACAACCATATTTTTAATAATGAGTTTTAATAGGGTACATGATTAATTTGTTAATATTCTTCTGAAAGCCCTAACTTTGGTCCAATATTTTATCCTTACCCAATGGTAACTTAAGATGAAAAGTCTTTGACCCATGGGTGCACCAGCTATTGGAGAGCCATCCCATTTAAAAGGACCAGAACAGGGAAAGAGCACCCTGTTTTCCTTCTTATTTGGAGACCCTCATTAAATTACTTAGAAACAATAATCAGATAGCTGCTGCTCACGTTAATGGCACCTCTGAGTCCCTGTCAAGAGAGCTTTATTTAATGTGCAACAGACCTGGAGTGATGCAGGTGCCTTTTCAGACCCTCATTTAATTTAAGCTGCTTTAGTTGGCATGGCAACTAGTTGAGACATCTGGGAGACATTATGCTGGGGATTGAGACTTCAGAGACTTCAGAGGGTTTCTGCTCAAGCAAAGCAGACACTTTGCCATAAAGAGGTGTATGTAGCCTCTAAATTCTTGCAACCGTATTGTTAAAATCTTCAAATTCAGGAATTGAGTTTTTCCAGAGAAAATGTTTAAAGGTTGGCCTGGTTATTGACTTGTTTTTCTGGGAAGAAAAACTTCTTTAGTCATGGGATGGAAAATGGATTGCCCCAAAAAAGTTTGCTTTGCTAAACTAAAGCCTGAAAAAACTTACTCTCTAGACATTCACGTTTTGTTTTGTTTTGTTTTTTTCAATTTATTCATGCACATAAGAGCTGGGGTGTAGGCCAGAGGTATGGGGGAGGGAGGTGAAAGGATTCACCAGAGACAGAGTGAGGAGCAGAACAGGCAGATTTACTGAAATACACTGCTGAGGGGAGCAGTGGGCGAAGACAGGAGACGTCTGCTGCACCATGTAGGTGAGTTCCCTGGCAGGGGATGCAACTCGTGCTGCAGTGGCTGCGGACAGCTTCACGGTGGTGAGACTTACCCCCTTGCACCACCAGGGAGGCCTGACATTGACTTTTTAAAAATCATACATTTAAAAATTTTCAGTCCTTTATGTTTGAAAGCATTAGAGGAGGGGAAACATCTCGCACAAAGGTGAACAGAATGGTAAAGGTGTACTGGACAGCATCTGTGTGGCTTTGCCCTGGACTTTCTAGTAAAACCAGAGGTCATTAATTTAGCTCCATTCTTTTTAACACAGCCTATCATCTTCTCAAGAAGAAATATGAAAGGAGCACTCTTTTAAACTTTTCCTAGATATTATAGCAAAAGGTTGAAGGAAAGACTTTTCAGCTTTGCGGATGTTATTTGTCTTTAGCAGAAAGAAAACTTCTGGTTTATGTTTTATGAGAAATTTGTAAGACCAAGTCCTCTTGGCATAGAGGAATTGACATAACATTTGAAATCATTCTCTTTATTCATGTTATAGACCTTTTTGATTTTTTGCATAACACTTAGCTCTGTGTTAGATTAAATATGTGAAATCATTTCGTTGGTCAAAAATTATACAGCATTACCAGTTCAGATCCAGTGGGTTTAGGGTGGACCACACCATGGTCAGTAAATATATTTTATAATGCTAAATGAAATGTAAGAAAATTTTCTTCTGGGCCTCCCTGGTGCTGCAAGGGATTGAGTCTCAGTACTATGAAGCTATCAGCAGCCACTGCATCACAAGTTCAATCCCTGGCCAGGAAGCTGACCCACATGGCACAGCTGACCTCACATGGTGCACCTGACCTCTCCTGTCTCACCCGCTTCTCCCCTCAGCAGTGTATTTCATTAGATCCACCTATTCTTGCTCCCCTCTCACGCGCCACCTCCCCCACACACCTCTGGCCTACACCCTAGTTCTTGTATGTGTAAATAACTAACTAAAATAAATCTTAGAAGATGTTTTTTTTCTGAAATGAATATTTATAAAATAACTTATTAGAACATACACATTCCAGCGAGTTGATTTTCCTTTTCTTCTTTCTTTGAAAATGTAATTACTGTTAGAAGAAAGCATATGACTATTTCATACTTAGTCTCTGTTTTTAGCTTTCCTATCAGTTTTTTCTTTTATAAGTCAAAGCAAGATTTTTCAAGTGCCAGCACTACGGATTTAACCTGATAACTTGAAAATTAAGATGTTTTCTCTCTGCTACTTGCATGCATACCAACTGTCATTACCAAGAGTTAAGATTCTGGCATCACAAGTTGGCTGCTGACTTTAGAGATATGAGAGGCAGAATGGAATATATCCTACTTCGCTTCTACGCAGAACTTTTCAGTCCTATCAGGAACAAAAACTTGACTGACATCCCATGCAAATAAGTGTTTCATACTCTCTTAAGGAACTTTTCCCTCCTGAGTCAAACCTCAAGTTGACAACACAAAGATGGCAATTGTGGAGGTTTTCTGATTTCATTTTGTTGTTTGGTATTTTTTTTCCGCCTGTGTAATTTTCCTTTGTTTTTGTCCCTTGAGATTTCTAGAACCAGTACAACTCACGAATATTGGGACTTCTGATTAAGGCTTAATGATACAAATGGAATTTTTTTTTATCCTAGAATTTCCTAGTGGGAAATTTTTTCCTCAGTATGTACAAGAGGGTTAATTGCCTTAGAATGCAAAATGTTCTTACAGATAAAAACTACCAACACAATAGAAAAATTGAGCAAAGAATAGGATCTCTCTCCTCTCTATCTCTTTGTCTCTTCCACACATATATGTGACCAGTAAACAAGTTGAAAATAGCTAATGGTAGTACACAAATGTTTACTACCAGTTCTTACTATAGTAGCCTTAAATTCTCAGTAAAGGGTTAAAAACAAGAGGGAGAAACCTATGCGAGAAGTAGTGAAAACTCAGAAACAGCTAGGGTTGGTTGTTGGTTTTCCCTTGTTACAGAACATCACAAGACTCAGGAATTAGAGGTATCTCAGATACAAGTAGACCCAAACACAGGACTGATTTGTAAGTCTGTGTAAACAGTAAAAATTTCAGATCGGGCCTCCCCGGTGGCCCACCGCTGCGCTGTGGAGCTGTCGGCAGCAGCGATGCGAGTTCGACCCACGTCCGGGGAGAATCCCACATGGTGCGGCAGACCTCCCCTGCCTCGCCCGCTGCTCCCCTCGCAGTGTATTTCTGATCTGTCTGTTCTGCTCCCCGCTCTGTCTCTGGTGAACCCTCTCGCCGCCCCACGGCTCTGGCTTGTACCCCAGCTTGTATGTATAAATAAATAAATAAATCTTAAAAAAAAAAATTTCAGATCTTCCTTATTCTGTGGAAGACTAAAGCTTGATTCCCTGGGGACATACTGAGCCTTTCCCCCACTTGTACAGAGCCCCCGGCAGCCTGACCTGTGCCTTCCAAGATGGAAGTTTAAAAGGCTTTTTCTGGAGAAATAGATTAAACCAAGAAAGGATCTATACATAATTAAGGATTCCTCATGAAACAAAGCTGTAGAGCTCTGAGCCCTCTTACAGAGCTCTGTTACATTCAAACAATAATAACCTACAGGTCCACTGGTAGAGCATTCTTTTAAGTCATGACATTCCATAAAATGGAATACTACTTAAAATACACAAAAGTAGACACAATAGTATAGTAACTATCATACCCAGCATCAACAATTATCTATCAATTTACCAAACTCATTTTCTCTATCCGTTTCTATTGAGAGGGAAATGAATACGGGAGTGTTTTAGAATAGATCCCAAACATTGCCTTATTTCAACTATAAATACTTAATATAAATACTTAATAAGTACTTAAATAATAAATACTTAAATGCCTTTCTGCTTGGTGAGGACCTTAAAAATATAACTATTGTGTCATTATTCCTTACTATCCCAATTGCTCAAGGACTTTTTTTTTTTTTAAATCAGTTATGTTTGAGTCAGGATCTAAACAAAGTCCATACATAGCTTTTGGTTATTATATCTCTTAAGACTTATACCAAACGTACCTGCATTCCCTTCCTTTCCCTTTTTTTTTCCCTTGCCTTTTTTTCATTGATTCATTGCAGAAATTTTTCCTGAAGAATGATCACATTGTATGTTTGGCTGATTGTTTCTTCATGTCTCTATAGTTGTTTTTTTTTTTATTCCCCTAATCTACACTGGTTAGAACTAGAGGATTGATTTTATTGAGGTTTTCTTTAGACAAGATGAATACTTTCTGGGCAGTGGTGTGCTATAATAACATGAACACAATATCTTGTCCCACATTAAATTCTGTGCTGCTAAAATTGAGTGGTGGATTGACGTGACATCAGTCTTACACCTTTCAAATGGTTTTAATAGCCATTGATAATTGGTGCTAAAGTTGTGATAATCATAGAGGTTGCAAAACTGATTTTTCCTCTAACCTGTCATTGTTCTGTATTTTTTAGCTGGAATTCTATAGAAGAACACAGTTAAACAACAACAAATAAAATCGTAATTATGTGAGGTGTATGAATGTGTTAATTAACTTGTTTGTGATAATCACTTATAATATGTATTTAAATGAAGTCGTCATGGTGTACATCTAAAATATATACAATCTTATCTGTCAGTTATCTCTCAATAAAGAGCACAAAGTGAACAGTTAGTGTATTTTATTACATTTTTTAAAAAATAAGTAAAAAAGATAGTCAAATTATTGCTGATTATTTTAAATATACTGAAATCCAAGTTTTACTACAATAGAACCTTAGGTTATTTACCTTCTGTATCCTCAGTTTCCTCATCTGTAACTCTTTGTAAGATTTCTTTGATGATATGTTCGTTTGTTTGTTTGTTTTAAGATTTAATTAGTATACAAGAGGGGGGGGTATAGCCCAGAGGTGTGGGGGTGGGAGGGTGAGAGGATTCACCAGAAACAGAACACACTGCTATTGAATACTGAATACACTGCTGAGGGGAGCAGTGGGCAAGAGAGGACAGTTCTGCTGTGCCATGTGGGTCAGCTCCCTGGCTGGGGACCGAACGTGTGCTTCGGTGGCTGCTGATAGCTTCATAGTGCTGTGACTTAACTTCTTATGCCACCAGGGATGCCTGATGATATGTTTAAAATACTTCCTAGAGTAGCTTATACCCAACTCAGGATATAGTCATCCATTCATTCAGTAGATATTTATAGGGGACTTACTGTGTACATGTGTTATTTCTGAGAGTTTGTGATAGACCTGTGGTGGGGGGAACCCCTGCCCTGATGGAGCAGAGGTGGAGTGACAGACAAAACAATAAACATAAGTGTTGTGTAGGATAAGTACTAAAAAAAATAGAGCTGTGTGAAATCATTAATGATTGGCTGAGGAGTGTAAATTTCAGAGTGGTCAAGGTAAGACTCAATGGAAAGATAAGGCTCAAGCCAAAACACAAAGGAGGTGAGATAGCCAAGTAGATGTCTGAAGCACAGTCCTGGCAGAGGGAACAACTAGAGCAAAGGCCTGATGTGTCTACCATGTTCAGAAAATAGCAAGGAGGAAGGTGACAGGGGATGAGGTCAAAAAAAGTAGATCATTTATGTCCCTGCAAGGTTAAGAACTTTACTCTAAGTGAAATAACTTTTGCAGAAGAGTGACATAAATCTGGCTTTTCTAAAAGACCTTTCTGTGAAATGTACCCAGAAAATATAGCAGATTAATCAATAGAAAGAGCCATGGATAGATGCATGCTAAAATCAAATTGCAAATTGTTAAGTGTAGAATCTAGGTAATGGGTATATATAGAGGTGGTCACTGTTTAACTCATCCAAGTTTTCTATGTGTGAAAATTTTTTAAGAGAAAAAATTTAAGACCTTAAATTAAGAAAATTTGAATCTAACCCTTATAATTGAAATTTGTAATTTGACCAACATATGTCATTTGTAGAGTAATCCTAATACATTTCCTCACTAATCATCATTATGAAATAGAATACTTGGAAAGAATCCAAATATTTGGAAAGAATTATTAGTCATACCTAAGTATAAAAATCTTTAAAATTATACTTCCTATGGAATAAAGTGACTGTCAATATATAGACAAAAATGGGGTCTTGAGCCAGGGTGGACATAAGAAGTGGTCTAATTCCGTCACTGATTTTTGAAAGAACAAGATTTTTGTGGTGGATTGGAGCTTTGTTGAAAGAGAAAGATCAAGGATCACTCTGAGGTGTGTGGTTTTTGATGTAAGCAACTTCTCCAAGTAAATAGGTAAATAGGGTTGCTGTGGGAAAGCCTGCAGCTGGAAAGTTTTTGGTTGTGGGGAAAGATGGAAAATGCAAGTTTGGACACATTGGTTTAAGATGTCAGTTAGCATCCAGTGGAAATGATGAGTATTTTGATGTGTGTCACTAGACTAGAGAAAGATTGGAGTCAATAGCATAGATGTTATTTGAAGTCATGGGACTGGGTCCAATCAAAGAGAGTTAGTGTGGAATGAGAAGATAAAACCCTCACGGGCATTTCAGCATTAAGTGGTTGGAGAAGAAAAGAGAACCGACAAAGGAGGATTGAGAAGTAAAGTCAACATTTGGATGGCCTAGATGCTTGGGGTGGGGTAAGTTCTCAGGGAGGAGGGCTTTCTAACAATGTGTCAAGTGCTATCAACTATTAATTCTTTTCCTTGCTCCCAAATTGTCCCTTTTCCTATTTGTTTTTGCTAAAACATTTAGAAGTGTTTATAAATCCTCCCTAAATAATGATCACTTACTACAAGATACTCTTTAAAGCTCATAAAGATAATATCCAAAGCCTAACAGCACTTTCTAAAAATTTATTGTAAGATTTGAAGGCAGATGCCTTCACATCTTTGTTTTTATATGCCTAACATTTACCCTTGTAGTGATCATGTAAGTGCTAAAGCAAGAGTCCCAGGACCCTCTTAGTTCATTTATAGCTAGTGCTAAGTACTTTTTGACTACAGCTGCCCTTGAGATGGCTGGCCTGTCTTTAAAGCTAGCTGTGGTACAGGAATATATAGTACATGACATGTTTAACAGGGTGTCAAATGGAATGCCTTTTCAAAAAATTCCATAATATTTCTCTGAAAGGAAAAAGTTAGGCTCTGAGGAAAATGCCTAGAGAGCAAAATAGCTGCAGTCCAGCAATAAACACTGCCATTTTTTGTCCTACCTATTCTTGTTTTCAGTTACAGAGAGCTAATGAGGCCTTAGTTTATTTAGAGAGAGTGAGAGACTAACTTCAGAGTGTCAAAAGAATTTGAAGTCTGCAGGATCCTCTTTAAATCAAGGACCCTTGTGTTAAGGAAGGTAATACTTAAATCATGAAACTCATCCAAACTTATGGTGAGTTCTTAACTCAAGGCGGGGAATAAGATAAAAAGCAGTTCTGTTATAGATATGGCAAACGACAATGCATTAGCAAGAAATCTGAATTCACTGTTGCTCCCCAGGCTGCAACCTTTTATCGTTGCCATGTGTTGATTGAGCAAAACCCTGAAGATATAATAGGCCACAAAGCAGGGAAGGCTTAAAATTTAGTATGGAAGGTGTAAGTATTTAAAAAGTTAAATCAAAGAAGTACGTTGTAGAGAGACTTGGATTTGAATGAAACATTTTACACATTTTTAAGCATGTCATACTTCATAAAGTAACTTAATGTTGCCATAGTTGATGACTAGGTTGTCTTCTTTTCCATGGACTTGGTGCTCTGGTGGCCAGGGTTTAACCCTCTCCTGTTTGTAAGAATGCCTGTAGTAATAAGTCTGAGGACAGGCCTGACTTGGTCTTCACACTCTTCCTGGCCTGGCAGTGATTTCAAATGTTTGCCCTAATTTTCTCTTTTTATAATGGTGCTTATAAGGAAGTTACTTTATTGTTTACTTCTGCTACTTTTTAAATATGTAAATTCTTTAATTTTGACAGTGTTTTATTTTGTAAGGGCTGGAATTCTCACCTCTATCATGCTGTCCAGCTTTCTTTCCCTAAGCTTTTTCCAGCCTTAAAAATGGAAGTTACTCTTTAGACCTGGTACCTCCTCTGAGGGGATTGGAGGCTGAATTCTCTGAACTCTCCTTGACTTAAAACCTCAAGATACGTTGTTACAGAATTGATGCAGAGTGACCTACATAAAATTATCGTCTCTCCTCAACCACTCAGCTCAGATCATGTCAAAGTTTTTCTTTATCAGATTTTGCGAGGTAAGATTTTATGAAGAAAAACATAGTGTCACTGTAGAAATGAAATGTTTTGCTTTTCATTTGAATTTTAATGTGACCTTCCAAGGCTTTCTTCTTCCCTACAAGACCTTTGACCAAGCTATATTTTATAATCTCTATACTTAATGTTAAGTAAGACAGGTGATGTTAAGTGGCTGTTAAAGATGGCCAAATGGTCATATTTTCAGTGATGGAAGAGAGAGCCTTGTCTAATTCATTAGGTAGTTGGATGAGTAAATCTAGGAAAGTAACTAAGCAGAATGATAGGTCACGTAGGGTTAATTTGCCACAAAATTTCCACTAAACAAACTAGTATGATATGTGGCTGACATTAAATGACCAAATTAAAAAGTTAACTGTGTCCCCAATGGATGACGTCCATTCTGCAAGCCAGCAGCCAGTGGGCCTGGGAAGAATGTTGACTTTCATACCTGAGTCCACCTCTAGAAAGATGAAATGACTCTTAAAGCCAAAGCCTGAAGAAGACTGATTAAAAACAGCCAGTTAAATAATTATCCAGACTTGCTCATTAAAGAACACTGACTATATTGAGAAGTGATTTGGGCCAGCATTATTAGCATTTCTGGCTACTGGGTGTATTGCTCAGAATATTGCTTTTGAAATGGAGAATTAGCTTTCTTAGCTAATTTTTCCCCTCACAGGATTCAGAATATTAAGACATTCTTTATAAAGATTGAAAATATCTGCCAAAAACATTAAAACACACACAATATTAAAACTAGGAAGTTCACCTCTCATAGATTTATTGATATTTAGGGAGGGGGGAGATGGAAAAAATACTAGATCTTTTTTTGCACTTGTAAAAAAATGTGATTTGCTATCTTTTGTTCAAAATATAATGTAATGCCCCCCATCTTTTACGATGTGAAAAATACTTTTAAAGTAATGAATTACCCTCAGGATTCTCAGTAGTGGAAAGTACTACTGACAGATCTGAGTATCTTTTCTGAATTTGTCTCATCAAGAAAAGTCTGTCCTGGGAAAGACTCCCTGTTTGTTAATGGGAACTATTTTGTTGGAGCAGGCTCAGAATCACAAGTTGAGAATATCAATAACATAGCTGCAGTAGCCTCAATTATGAAACAATTCAATGGTGTTGGTATGGTCAGCCTTAACTCCAGTACCTGAAAAGCTTAAACTGAAATAATCTTTTTTAATTGTAGACGTTGTCTCTTGATTGTTCAAATCTTTGATGATACTTATTTTACTGTAAAAAAATATACAGTTTGTTTAGGAAGGACTAAGCCAAGCTTTTAATCATGTTTATTATGCAATTAGTTGGGGAAAATAATTTTAAATTCTGTACTGTTTCTAAGGTTTTCTCCAGCTCACAAGGAATTAAATATCTGCGATTAAATCTGTTATTTCAGGTTTGAAGTATCTCCATTCAGCTGGCATTTTACATCGAGACATTAAGCCAGGGAATCTCCTTGTGAACAGCAACTGTGTTCTAAAGGTAGCTTTTCAGTTTATTAAAATATCTGAGAAAAAAATCAGAATGTCAAGGCAGGTTTAAGAGTAACATGTTTTGTGAAAGAAATAGTACTTTATTTTCATCACCCTACCAAAAAGTAAAGAACCACTTTTTCTAGCAGTATTACTAGTCACAGCCATAGTAACTAATTTGTAAACTTGGCTCTTGATTTCTTCATTATATTTTGTATATATTTTAAGAACAATGAAATCAGAATAACAATGTGAAAGGAAAGAATAGAGAAGGTGATTTCAGATTGTTCCATTATTAAAATGTACATCAGAAAATATATCTAAAGACCAGTAAGCTTCTATGCTTGAAACTAACATACGACTTTTAAGAAGACTGTTTTTACACAGTAGACATTTTTATATGCTGCTTGACTGAGGTAATAAAATAGGGAGGTGGAAACACTTAAAAGTGAAAATACTAAGCAAGAAAAGGGTCATAGATATTTCCATTATACCTGTGTTATATCATAGCCGATCCTCGGTTATTCCTCTAAAGGGAAATTGATTGCAGATTAATTAGTAGCCCCCAAATCTCAAGTCATTGATTTCAGTTTTACTTTTCCCCCAGTTAAACACACCCTTGTCTTTTCTTACAGTGGCTCACAAATAGTAAAATCCACATATGGTCATCCCATCCCCCTCCCCACCAGTGGTGAAAAGTCTACTATATTTTACCCCATCATAGAAATTAGAAGGGCCCTCCTAGTGCCATGTCATCTCGGTGTAAACAAGTTAAAATTTCATATACTTTTTAAGTGGTTACAGTATTATACAATGCTTCAAGTCTAACAAATATCCTTCACATTTCAACAGATACATTTGAAAAAGAAAAGAATCCTTTTTTTAAATGTTGCTTACTTTAAAAGTAATCAAGACTGTCATTATTTCTTAGCATACTGGCAGTTACACTTAACATTAAAACCAAGTGTATAAATGGATTTCATTTTTTATTTTAAATGCTTTCCTGAAACTGTGAGCCAATTTTCTTTAAAAGCTGATGTGTTGTACTGCTTTTGCATAAAAATTCTCTAATCATTATATCCTTGAAGAACTCTATTCCCATTTTGACTCTTAAAAGGATTTTTTAAAGCCTATTTTTTATATTTTCCCTGAAAACAATCCACATTGTAGTTCAGTCTTTTGTTTCCACAGAGAAATTGATTGTCCCCCAAACCCACTAAAGTAAATATTGTTCTTTAGGTCATTGACTTCATTCCCCTACCACCTTTTGACTTTTTAAAAGAGAACTGCAACCTATCCCCATAACCCATTTTAATTTTAAAAAAATTCAAACAAAGTAACAATCTTGTCATTAGGAATTTTTTATCCCTACTCATACGAAATTAGTTTTATGACAGTTTTAGCCTGTGTCTTCTTATTTTCGTTTCTGGCTGGAAGACTTCACAAAGTCTGGGTACTAACAGCTCACCTTGCAATATGAGGATACTTTTCACTTAAACAGAAAAAACAGGACTTCATCCTCTTTCTGCATATAAATTAACCACCCATTTTCCAAATTGTTATGGTATTTCTAACCTCTGGATACATGAATGAGTAACTAAAGGAGAATGTATTTATGAATTAACAACATGTAGATTAGAACATTTTAAATTTCCCTCTGCTTCTTTGATTTATCTTAACAGCCTACTTTTAAATGCCAGAATAGAGCACTAGGCTAAAGACACTTAATTTTTTTTCTTCAAATGTATAAATTTATCAAAAATAATTACAGCAAAACATTTCTTTTACATTGATATCTTTTCATATTGTGAATGTATTTTGTTTCTGTTAAGCCCAAAAGAATTTTACTGGAATCTCAATATCTTTTTGGTTAGCTGATCATATAAATTTCTTTGTGTTTAACTCCCAGGTAAAGGGCCCAAAATGACTTCAGATCAGACTGATTTTTTTTTTTTTTAAGCAGAGGACTTGTTTATAACAAATTTTTTTGTTGGTTGGGTAGTTGCCTTTTTTAATATACTGTAAAGGAAAAAAACACAGGAAAGTAAATTTAAGTTCTTTCCTTTGGCTTTGTTTTAGTTTAAAGATGTCCTAAGCATTCATGGCCAACTAATAACTAGCCTTTGGAAGGATTTGATCAACAACTTATGCTTTTTTTTCCTTTTTAATATGGATTTTCTGTGTGTTCTGAAAGTTGTTCCTTCATTTTTAAGTTTTCAAGATGTTGACTTCACACTGATTCATGCCCACATGCCAACATAAGTTCATCTAATATGACCAGACTTAGCAGAATCAGCTCAGAGGGAGAACTGCCAAAAATTAGGGGTTAAATTTGGTCTTTTAAAGCAGTGATTTTCTAACATTTTTTAAGTAACCAGATCTTTTTTTCCGATGAAATAATTTTCTGGAACATCAACTTAAAAAGCAGGATAAAAGTGGTTTTTTTATCACTTACGATATTGACTAAAAATGCTAAGCACCCAACACTGGCACTTAGATGGCCATTGCTATCTTCGGTCTTTCTCAGAGCGCTTAGATTGTGTTTTGGCTCCCCAGTATCAAGCAGAAGTCTCTGGTTGTGGTGGTGCTGCTGCTGGGTACTAACAGCTCACTTTGCAATATGAGGATACTTTTCAATTAAACAGAAAAAGCAGGACTTCATTCTCTTTCTGCATATAAATTAACCAGCCTTTCCTATTTACCTTTGTGTCCAGGTTCTAGCATACTTTCTAAAACATACAGGCACTCAATTATTTATGGCATGAAAATGAATTAATAGTAGCATTGGTGTTCTGCAGTATGCTACATTTTGACATATTCATGCATTTGAATGTGAGTTAGTATTTTAAGTATATAAATAGATATGTGTAAATTTTAAATAAAATGTTTAAAATTTTAAACCTCCACAGCACCTCCACAGAAATGGATCCAGCAGGACTCAGTTTGAAACTGATAGTTTTTAAAGAATTTTACTGTGTATATGCTATAAAGATAGTGAACATAGTTCAAGAGGTCTTTAAGATACATCTCTTTTATCATTATCTTCTTCAATAAATCAACCTTGAAAATAGTTTGGTTTGTCCATTAAACTTAGAAATATGCTTCCAATTGTGGTTTTGGTTTAGTTATCAGCTGAAAAGAGATTAAAGATGAGAATAATGTTTTTAAGATACATCGTTTTATAGAGATTTGGAAGTTTGAGGCTTTTCTCTCTAATCCAAATAAAATCAAAGAATATATTAACACCTGTGTTCTTCCTGTAGCATTGAAAGCTTTTCAAAGTTCAAGTTTCTATAAAGGCTTTAATTTTTTGTTGTTTTACTTTTCCATTTGTAATTATATTTGTCTGCTTGACAGTATATCTTAATAATCTTTTCTATTTAGATTTGTGATTTTGGTTTGGCCAGAGTGGAAGAATTAGATGAATCCCGTCATATGACTCAGGAAGTTGTTACTCAGTATTATCGGGCTCCAGAAATCCTGATGGGCAGCCGTCATTACAGCAATGCTATTGACATCTGGTCTGTCGGATGTATCTTTGCAGAACTACTAGGACGAAGAATACTGTTTCAGGCACAGAGTCCCATTCAGCAGGTATGATTGCACATTCGGCTTTTGTAGTTTTCAATTCAGTTTTAGATTTAAAGGAAATTCCATCTTGCATACATCTTAGGTTTAGTCATAGTGTACTGTCTTTTAGCAAATTCAGGTTCACTTAAAATTCAGAAAGTTATGAAGCTGAAGATTACAGAGAGATTCCCTTTGTAACCTACAAGCCTGTTGGAGAGCGCGTTGACTTGTGTGTACCGATGCACAGCAGCGTTTTGGACTGCTATAACCTTCAGTCATTACAGGGCCTCTGTTCTTTCTGACTGAATTAATCTGATGTGAAAATGTATTTGGTTACTTAATGTACTTACACTTTGTGTTTAGAATATAAATTTTGATTGTTAATTTCTTTAAATCTGAACATTTAGGAATATTTCTAACCTTTATTATTGGGCTAGATAACTTAAATATGGCAGAGAACATCAGAGAATAATTAAGATGTAATTTTAGAAAAGTATGATACTTTGCTATTGTAGCTAATTCATTACTACACATGTTTCTTGGGATTGTTCCTAGCTATCTTTTATTCATAAACTTTAACAGTATTGTTTGCATGAGAATAATGTAACAATGATGTGCTCCACCTATGTTATCAAGTCCCAGCTCTGCCACCTTACCCAGTAAATCCTGGGCAGGTTACTTAACCTCTCTGTTCCTCTTTATTTGCTTTTTAATTTTTTGGTATCTGAAACTTTTCTGAGGATTGTTGTCTGTATTAAATGGAGTAGTAAAGCCAAAACAAGGTATATAGTAAAATATTATTTATGTCAGCAATTATGATGAACCAGGATAATAAGTATACAGCAATAAATAAGACAAAGTTAGTCCCTGCTTTTGTAAAACTTTCACGAGACGTAAAATAAGTATCCAAATAAATATAAATATAAGCCAAGTAATAGTAAATTCTATAAAGAAAAATTAAACTAGGTTCGAGATAGAGGATGATGATGGAGCATTTGAGGAGTGGCCCAAAGGAAATGAGGGGTCAAGATACTGGGAAAGAGTGATTTAGAATAAGGAACACCCAGCTTAATAAAGTTTGCGAGGCAGGAGCAGATGTGGCGTGTTGGAGGGATGGCGTGATCAGGAAGAGCATATCAGAGAGCAAGAAAGAGCCTTACCATTGTAACCTGACAAGGGCTGTGGATTTTATTCTGTCCAAAGTGTGATGTAAAACTGTCTGAAGGTTTTGAGTAGAGAGTGTTAAGATTTGATCAGTCACAATTTGAAAGATCTCTCTGGTGGCGCAGCGGGTTAAGCACAGCACTGTGAAGCTATCCAGAGCCACTGCAGCATGAGTTTGATCCCAGGCCAGGGAGATTCCCACATGGTGCCGCAGACCTCTTCTGCCTCGCCCACTGCTCCCCTCAGCAGTGTATTTTGGTCCATCTGCCTTTTCTGCCCCCATTCTTGTCTCTGGTGAGCCCTCTCACCGCCCCACACTTGTGGCCTGCACCCCAGCTTGTATACATAAATAACTAAATTTTTTTAAATAAATAAATAAATAATAAAAGATCTTCCTGACTACTGTAAATACATAAATAATTTGTATATTTGATCAGTAATGAAATCACTTCTTTTATGCTCTTTTCATTGTTAACTGATACATTAGAAACTATATGTTTTAGGGCCTACCTGGTGGCACAGGGGTTGAAGTCTCAGAACTATCAGGCTATTGGCTAACCATTGCGACATGAGTTCGACCCTAGGCCAGGGAGCTAACCCACATGGCACAGCAGACTTCTGTCTTGCCCACTGCTCCCCTCAGCAATGTATTTCAGTAGATCCACCTGTTCTTCTCCCCACTCTGTGGTGAATCTTTTCAACCCCCACACCGCTTGCCTACACCCCAGTTCTTGTATGCATAAATAAATAAAAATAAAAATCTTTTAAAATAAAATTGTTATGATCAACATTTAAATTTATTTCTTTGCTATACATTCAAAGTATTTTTTATTAAATTTACATCTTTCGGGGCCTCCCTGGTGGCTGTGGAGCTGTCAGCAGCGGCGACGCGAGTTCGACTCCCAGCCGGGGAGAATCCCACATGGCACGGCAGACCTCTCCTGCCTCGCCCGCTGCTCCGCTCAGCACTCTGGCCTGTACCCCAGCTTGTATGCTTGTATGTATAAATAAAAAAATAAATCTTTGAATTTACATCTTTCTAAAAAGGTATTTATTTATGCATATAAGAACTGGGGTGTAGGTCAGAGGTGTGGGGCTGTGAGAGGACTCACCAGAGACAGAGTGGGAGCAGAACAGGCACATTGACTGAAGTACACTGTTGAGGGGAACAGCAGGCGAGGCAGGAGAGGTCTGCTGTGCCCGGTGGGAAGCAACCTGGCCAGGGATGAAACTCGTGCTGCAGTGGCAGCGGATAGCTTCATAGTGCTGGGACAACGCGTTGCGCCACCAGCGAGACCCTTTTTCTGAAATTTACATCTTAGAAATTGGTCGTGGTGGTAAAAAATTATCAGGTGCATATAATATTTAATCTTAATATTGTGTATTAGTGACAATACTGTTCAACTTATTTTAAAAGGATTTAACAGACTTACCTGTAACACTATCATAGCTGGACATAGGAGACTGCTATTTAGAAAAACTTAAATAAAAATTAAGTTGTTCAAATCTTACACATACACAATCTTGGGTTACTGCTGAAAAGAATATATAAAGGAAAGTATAATCAACTGGTCTTGGTTACCTAGTACATGTATATCAGATGTTCTGCCCAAATACTGAGATATCTCATTTTCTTTTTTTTTTAAAGATTTATTTTATTTATTTATGCATACAAGACCTGGAGTCTAGGCCAGAGGTGTAGGGAGGTGAGAGGATTCACCAAAGATAGAGTGAGGAGCAGAACAGGCGGATCTACTGAAGTACACTGCTGAGGGGAGCAGCAGGCAAGACAGGAGAGGTCTGCTGTGCCATGTGTGTTACCTTCCTGGCCAGGGATCCAACTCATGCCACAGTGTCTGGTCATAGCTTGACAGCACTGAGACTTTAACCCCTGCAACACCAGGGTGGCCCTGAGATATCTCATTTTCTAAAGAAATACACAGGTCTCTCAAGTTTGTCAGTCTGACATAGCCAGTGAAAGAGTATTCACATCTGTCTATCATCATTGGTTTTGGGGTGAGAAATCAAGACCTAAAATGGAAATAATCTTAGTTTCCAAATGGAAGTAGTTGTTTTCTATAGCATTTTCTCTGTATCCTAAAGAAAGAAATACCCTCGGTAATGTAGTAGCAGCACACTTCATGCAGATGTTTTTCATCTTTTGTTTTGACCTATTTTGGACAACTTTCTGAATGCTTCCATTTGTTTTCATGAGTCAGTCATTTCCATCAGCCTTTAGTGTGGTTGTTGGAAGTCAAAAGTAGCCATCAACACACTTTTCCCAAAAAGCTTTGTATAGAGATCTTTACTTACGTGGCAAACAAGTTTCTCAAGTATCTCCATTATCCTGGAAGGTGGTAATACTGATGGCTACCCCACAGTTTAGATAAGTGCAAAAAATAGTACTTTATACTTGGCAACCCCAGAACCAGGAAAAGAAATGCTCTCTAGATAAGAATTTTCCATCATGGAGAAACCCAAATGAAATATTATTACTAATTAGGTTATGAAGTTAGAACAGTTGTTTTTTTTTTTTAAATATATATATTTTTATTGTTAGTTATGTCTTTTACATTTTGTATTCCCCTTGGGTAGCCCACCACCAATTCACCCGTGATCCATCTCCATGGTCCCTTGTGTTCTTTTCTATTCCATTTTGTGCGCTTTTCCTTCCCCTCCGCCTCCCCCCCCCACCCCACCCCCGCTGATTGTCTCTCTCCTATTTGGTTTCCTTATAGTCCTGTTATAAGTGAAACCATCATGGAAAGAAGAAGATAAACACATGCAATTTGCAGCGACATGGATGGAATTAGAGGGGATCATACTCAGTGAAATAAGCCAGAAAGAAAGAGAAAAATATCGAAGTTAGAACAGTTGTAACGCTACAGAAAATTGTTCAGTAGCCTATTGCCTCCAAATACCTGTGAAAAGGCCATTTTTATTGGTCTGCTTTATTGTGCTCAGCTAGCTAAATGTGACTGTATGTGAAGTCAGTTTTCTTTCAGTGTAAGAGATCTCTAGCATAACCAGCATGAGCGAGGTGGGTACTGGCCCCACAATTGCTAACTTCACTTTCCTTTCCAGTGGTAATGTTCTGAGAGCATTACTAAATCACAGCCTCCTCATTTGTATATTAGCTCCTTGATGAACCTGAATCCATTTGAAGCATCATTAACAGCTAAACAGTCATTAGCCATCAACAAAGAGCAGCCCACTTTTGCAAGAATCATAGATGCTATAGTATCACGACGTAATGCAGACTCCTATATTATTGTAGTCTGGAATATCAAACTTGCCAAAAATATATTTTCGCTATTTCTGTGATACGGATTCCTCATAAACATTTTTCTAGTTTTTTTAATAGTCCATAAAGTGAAAGTCAGAGACTTCTATGAAGTAATCTGGAACTTGCTTTAAGGTGTTCTTTTTTTCTTTCCAAATTTGTTCCTCCTTCCTAAGACTGTGATTTAAGAGTGATGCAAAGTTGTTTCCATGAGCTTACTGTTCATCTGTATTTTATGTTTCCTTGTAGTTGGATTTGATCACGGATCTCTTGGGTACACCATCACTGGAAGCAATGAGGACAGCTTGTGAAGGCGCTAAGGCACACATACTCAGGGGTCCTCATAAACAGGTAAAAGGGAAGAAGGGAACCTGCATTTGCTAGCCATCTGTTTGATCAGGACTTCCCCCCCAACAGAATAATGAATGGAGAGCATTTTTAAACAAAAACATTACTTGTCGGTTATTTTCATGTTTTGGTCATAAGTAAGAAACTGTTAAATATCTGTCAAACCAAATAAAATATGGTAATTCCCAGTATCGCAGGAGAAAGTAAAAAATTTTTATCACCTTTGCTAATAAATGAACTCTGACTTTTTGTCTATTGATTTTTTGTTGTGCCTGAGAAAAGTTACTGAGGTTGAAGCTTGGCCTCGGTGTTCTTACCTAGTATATGTGTATCAAATGTCCTGTCCAAATACTAAGCCAAAATACCCGATGTCTTATTCCAGCTGGGACATGAAGCTGTCTCTATTGCATACTTACCACTAACATAGAATCAGGTGTGAATGTTGTTAGAAAAGAAGTCTGAAGAGATGTTAGCAGATTTGTACTGAACTATTATTTGCAACCAGTCACTGCTTAGAAAGAGAAGATGGTTTTATCTCCATCCTGTTGATGAACAGCATTTTTAGAAACACTTTGCTAATCTCCTTTGGACAAAAGAACTTTTTTTTTTTTTATACATACAAGCTGGGGTACAGGCCAGAGGCGTGGGGCGGTGAGAGGGTTCACCAGAGACAGAGTGGGGAGCAGAATAGGCAGATCAGAAGTACACTGCTGAGGGGAGCAGCGGGTGAGGCAGGAGAGGTCTGCCGCGCCATGTGGGATTCTCCCCGCCTGGGCATCGAACTCGCATCGCCGCTGCCGACAGCTCCGCAGCACAGCGCTCAACTGCTGTGCCACCAGGGAGGCCCTGGACAAAAGAATTTAATGATGTAAAATAGTCAGTAAGGGGAATATTTTTCCTAGGAACAACAAACTGAAGCAGAAGAGAGGACTCAGTAAGAAAACTCATTGGTTAATTTTCCTGGGCTTAGCTTTGATTTATTTAAAATTGTGTATTTAGATTCTCTGATTGATTTGATTGATTAACCAAATGACAAGCCAAGTTTGACACTACTCTCAAGTTGCTACCTGGACATTTGGTCAAGGCCTTGTCTTCTGTCTGTAATTTCCAGTGTAATCAGAGCTTCTGGTCTTATTGGCATAAAGAGCAATGGAAAAAGTGTATTACCTTCTAAAAACATTCTGAACTAGTAAATAGAGATGAATATACTGGTATTTTAAGTAATTCCCAGCTAGTGACATTCTTCTTTGCATTTAGTTTACAACTATAAAATAATTTGAGGCCTAACACCATTAGAAGAACACAGTAAGTCTTAATGTAGAGGAAGATTCAATATTATGGAAAGTATTAAAAATACCTATTACATTGAATGAATAGGTGAATGAATGAGTGAATGAATTACTAATAATTCAAAAAGTATGAATAAATAAAAATATCTATTATTTATATTTATTGGTCAGTATCTGGAATATTAAGCCAGTTAATCAATACCTCGTGTTAAATGGGTCCTTAGAAGTAGCAAAATAATTTTCCTCTTTTGTTGAACTCTTTGGGTCCTTTGAGAATTCCTGGCAAGTGAGTCTTTATGAGAAAACTTAAAAATCTACTAAATGTAAAAGCCAAGAACATTGTATTAAAAAGTAGTTACTATATTATTGCCTAAAACAAAGGGGGGAAGGAAGGAAAACTTACAGTTCCATATGTATTTAACTAATATAATAGGTTAAGGTGTGTAGCAGAATCTTTTCTTACATGTTTTTATATCAGTTTGCATCTTAACAATAATACGTCTTAGAATTTCAGATTTTGCTTCTCACCCAGTTTAGAGCATCATGGTAAAAGTTCGGCATAGTCTGGCTAATCTTGGTGTCAGAATATTTTGATGTTGAAGAGAAGACAGTGCAGTAAAAACTAATTATGAAATCTCTGCTCAAAGGCTAGATACACTTTGCACAGATTTTAAAAACATGTCTTCAAATAGCTGGAAATGGTCTCCTAGGGCAGGTGTTCATGGTCTTTGAACCACTAACCTGGGTAGATTTGCATATAGAGTAAGTGTTACCTTGCATGTATAATTGAAAGTGAGGGCCTCCCCCGGTGGCGCAGCGGTTGAGCGCTGCGCTGTGGAGCTGTCGGCAGCGGCGACGCGAGTTCGACACCCGGCCGGGGAGAATCCCACATGGTGCGGCAGACCTCTCCTGCCTCGCCCGCTGCTCCCCTCAGCAGTGTACTTCTGATCTGCCTATTCTGCTCCCCACTCTGTCTCTGGTGAACCCTCTCGCCGCCCCACGCCTCTGGCCTGTACCTCAGCTTGTATGTATAAATAAAATAAAAAATCTTTAAAAAAAAAAAAAAAGAAAGAAAGAAAGAAAGTGAGCTAGCATATTACTTGGTTCCACCTTTCCCCCAATGTGGAAATTCAGTTTTTTCTCTATATTTGCTAGTTGGTCTTTATACTACCACTGCTTTCACGAAGTTATCATACCCTTTGAGGCTCTTAAGCCATCAGCCAGATTCTACCTTTTTTCTTCCTATTCCTTCCCTTTCCACATGATGCTTATCCTATATTCCTCTTGTTAGCCTGTTAACAGTGGCTTGAAGATATCTCTGTTCATGTTATCGCTTTGTAGAACTGAAATTGGAAAACAGATACGTACCCACACTCAAATATATTTGTTTTCTAACCATTTAGATTTTTTATTAAAGGTTAATTTGAGGGCCTCCCTGTTGGCACAGGCGGTTAAGTCTCAGCACTATGAAGCTATCAGCAGCCACTATAGCACGAGTGCAATCCCGGCCAGGGAGCTATTGTATTCATAAATAAATAGATATTTTATAAAGAAAAAAAGGTTAATTTGGCCCCCAATCCAGTGCTTAACTCAGTGGTCCACTCAGTGGTCTGAACTGTGGTGATTAAGAAGGCAGGTTATGATGTTGGTCTAAAGCTCACCACATTGTAGCATGTTCAGTGGTATCCCAGTTGTTGCACACTACAATTTTCAGACAGACTAACTAATGAATCCTGGCTCTCAAGTATCTCACTCTGTGACCTTAGGCAAGATGCTTAACCTTTCTGTGCCTCAGTTCATTAATCTGTAAAATGGAAATAAAATTGGTTCCTATGTCATTAAATTGTTATAATGATAGAGATCGTGCCTATTCTAAATGGTTACTAAATAAATTGTAACCATTAAAGTTATCACTCTAGAATAGTTGCTTGTAATTTTTTGAAAAATAATATACTCTGATCAGTAGAGTTTCTTCCAGGAATACAAAGATGATTCACCTGCAGAAGATCTGTTAATATATTTTGAAATTTTAATTGAGAAAAATCATGATTATTTTAATTGATGCAGAAAATGAATTAGATAAGGTTTAATCCTTTTACTGCATTGCCATGATAAAGATTCTTTACAAAAGCCTATAGAAAACTTTCAGATGATTCCTTTTAAGCTTATGAACTGTAAAACACATTAATAATTACATGAAATAAGTGTGTTACACATACAAAGATCTTCTATCTTTTAGAAAAGACTCCTAGTAATCATCATGAACCTAGACTAATTGGAGGCCTTCCCAGGGTAAACTATATCTTATGGTATTTCCTCTAGATTACTTAATATAAGGATTAGATTAACTATATTTAAACAAATTTTTGAGTTTAGAATATTAAAAAAATAAACTTTCAGATAGTTCCCATTTGAGCAGCTACTCAATGTTAGTTGGAAATAACCATGCTTTACTACTACTAATAATTATTTCTAACAATAATTAGAAGTTTGCTATACACTAGTCATTCTTAGGCATTAACTCATTAATACTGTGAGTTACCATTTCTTGTTGTTTTTGCAGATGGACAATGGAGGATTACAGAGGTTAAGGAATAAGCGTAAGGTCATAAACCAGAAATCAGTTTCTCTAATTCTAAAACCTGTGTTCTTAGCCAGTATATATCTGTATATGTGAATACATGTAAAATAATGACTTTACGGAAAGTTAATCATCCTCGGCTATACCCCCATCCCCAATCCTAGTCTCCTCTATATTACTTTGAGAATATCTTTCCAGACATTTCTGTGCATTTATTTACATATATTTGTACAAACAGAAATGTGTGCCATTGTTTATTGGGGCTTCCTTTAAAAATGCATGTATAGGACAATCTAACTGGATATTTTCTTGGATATTACAGATTACTGGCTCAAGTTAATTCACTTGTGTTGTTGATTAATACAATACTTCCACGTGGTATATAACTCAGGATTCTTTCCTATGAAACTCGGTTGCAACTGGCTCAAGCCAAAAAGGGAACTTACAGTTTTTTATAACTAGCTTGAGCTACAACTGACTACAAGCCCCACAGGATTCAAGTTGTCAAGTGCTATATCAATACTGCCTCTGTCTCTGTTACGTTTTTCTCCTATATAATGCCATCATTTTCAGACAGGCTTACCCCCAAGTGTTTGCAAAGATGAAACCCATAGTGGAAACCTACATTCTGCTAGCATATAGCTCTTTTGAAAGAGGCCTCCCAAATAGATTCAGAAGAACTATTAGGAAGATCTGTGATTCCATTAGGAATGTGTTTGGTGTGAGGAGTAGAAAGTCTTGTTTACAGTGGTTCAAAGAAATAGGAATTCATTTTTTCCTCATATCAAGAAGTCCAGCAGTAGGTAGTCTAAGCTGATAAAGTAACAGTTGTTATCAGGGATCCAACTGTTCTTTCTGTTCTGCCATCTTTAGATTGTTGACTTCATATTCTCTTGCTTATCACCTCATGGTCCCAAAATGGTGGTGTTTGTCCGGAAATCACATCCACATTCAAAGCAAGATTATGGAGGATAAAGGGAGCACTACCAATATCGGTCCCTTTTATCAGGGAAGCAAAAGCTTTCCCAGAGTGGATTGGGGTGGGTGTTTGTTGGGATAACCATTCCATTGACTGCCTATTTTAGAACATGAGCCCATTCTGGAGTCAGTTGTGGTACTCAGGGAAATAGATCATTTCATGGGCCAGGCCTAGATCAGATCCCTAACCTTGGATTTGGGAGATTGAAATAAAGCTCAGCCAAACCACTTAATTTGAGGGTGAAAAGGGAATTATTCCCTAAATAAATCAGAGAATAGTGGGTAAAACACTGTACAGTTTTATTTATTACTTCCTCTCTACAACTCAAAATCTTGAAGGAAATCTTAGCTGCCATGACCCAAGTATCTGTTAAGATAAATACTTGTTACACACTGACCCCTTGATGAGATTAAAAGTCGATTATCAACCCTTCCTCCTTTTTTTCAGCTCTTAGAAGATTTAGATCTTCATTTCTCCTCAGATTGCCCCTAGCTAATTGTGTCCAAAATAGATTTATGTTCACTGAAATGAAAAAAGTCCTGTCTCCTGACAGGGACCATGTCTTACTTTTAATAGAGAGTTCATTCAGTCAAACTTACTTTTCTGTTGAAAGTCCTTTTATGTAACCCCAGAGTAATTACTGTAAAGCCCTGTGCATTGGTTGCATATTCAGTTTACATTTCTGCCTGAGGAGCCCAGCATTTTTGCTGCTAAATGAAAACTAACCAAAAAAACTAACAGGGGGCCTCCCTGGTAGCACAAGGGGTTAAGTCACAGCACTATGAAGCTATCACCAGCCACTGCAGCACAAGTTCGATCCTGGCCAGGGAGCTACCCACATGGTGCAGCAGTCCTCTCCTGTCCCGCCTGTTCTGCTCCCCACTCTCTCTGGTGAATCGTCTCAACCCCCACACCTCTGACCTACACCCCAGCTTGTATACATAATAAATAAAGCTTTAAAAAAAAAAAAACTAACAGGACTTGCACAGCCTGGCCAGCTCTACTGCAGAGATCAGCACTCTGCAGTTGGCTTATCATGTCTGTGACTTATCATTTAGGGCCTTCACCAAAGTCCAGGAGTTCATCCTTACTCATCATGCAGCAAGGATATCATGTCATCAGTGGAGTATTCTTTACATCTCCTGTTTTCATGATTCAGTAGTGGACCCACTTACTCCTACAATGCTAAGTGACTTATAAACTTGCAAAACAAACAGTAAATGGACTTGGTATAGTCTAAAGGGTAAAGTGATGTGTGTGAATGTTGAGGGAATTGACAAAAACTTTTTTCCCAATGAGATAGATATCTCTGGTCAAAAAATTTTTACAAAAGTCACGTTACTGAAATAAAATTAGTCATTTCCTATCAGTTTGTATGAGCTCAACGTGAATATGACAAATTCTAATTTTAGCTCTAGGTTTTGTTTTGTAATCAATAGATGTTACATCATGAAATGCATGCCAATAGTAGTAGGCCTATGGTTAATACCTGTAAAAAATCAAGTCATATACTTCTTGGATTCCTTTGCTTGTCTCTTGTACAGCTGTTCAGGAGCATCTCTGGGGAGTGTCCAGCAGTAGTCAGCCAGCATTGTAGTGGACCAGTTTCCCTGATATCTTTGTTCCATTGATGCGATATCTTTTTTTTTTTTTAATTTTTTTTTTTTAAGATTTTATTTTATTTATACATACAAGCTGGGGCACAGGCCAGAGGCGTGGGGCGGCGAGAGGGTTCACCAGAGACAGAGCGGGGAGCAGAACAGGCAGATCAGAAGTACACTGCTGAGGGGAGCAGCGGGCGAGGCAGGAGAGGTCTGCCACACCATGTGGGATTCTCCCTGGCCGGGCGTCGAACTCGCATCGCCGCTGCCGACAGCTCCACAGCGCAGCACTCAACCGCCGAGCCACCGGGGAGGCCCTGATGCGATATCTTGATGAAAACATTCGCCATGTTCATCACTAACCATACCACAGTTTTCAGGGAAGAAATCCAGATGGGAATGAAGGAAGTGGATCTTTAGAGACACATTGCAGCCAAGTTTCTGATACTGCATCAGCATGTCTTCTACTAGTTCCTTGTAGTTTTCTGCCCTAACATTGCCCAGAAAGTTTGTAGACACTAGGCGAAAAGCATTCCATGCTTGTTTCGCATCACCCTGCAGAAAATTGTCGAACCGGTCATCTTTGAAGAGCTCTCGAATCTGGGGACCCACAAAAACTCCCTCTTTAATCTTTGCTTCGCTGCATTGAGGAAATTTTTCATGCAGGTATCGGAAAGCTGGCGAGGTCCGGTCCGTGGCTTTCACGAAATTCTTCATCAAACCTAGTTTGATGTGAAAGGGTGGTAGCAGGATTTTGTGAGCCTCAACCACAGCTGGGTGCTGGATATTCTTCTCTCCAACTGCTACATTTTGTCTGTGAGTCCACTCCTTCCGCAACTAGTGCAATTCACTTGCTCGGCTATCCCACTCACATAAGAAACACATGTATTTTGTATATCCCTGCCACAGTCCCATTAAAAGGGCAACTAGTTTCAAATCACCACAGATGTGCCAGCTGTGCTTGTTACACTCAATGGATTCAGTAGCTGCTTTAAGTTATCGTATGTCTCTTTCATGTGGACAGCATGCGCTACTGAAATAGATGGAAGACCGTTTCCATTGTGCAAAAGCACAGCCTTAAGACTCAATTTCGAAGAGTCTCAAAATAGTCTCCATTCTTGTGGGTAATGAGTGATTTCTAAAGCATTCATGAGGCCCTCAATATCGGAACAGAATACAAGAGTACTTAACTTTCTGAAGAAAGGCTCCAACTGCTGGTGGCCCTTTCTGTATGTAATAATTGTGACATCTAGAAGATGGAGTCCATTGTTGGAGTCTTGAGCCTAGCAACTCTGCGTTGTTCTTAGGTCCAAATCACGAACAAGGTCATTTAGTTCTTCCTGTGTTAGTCTGTGTGGGGATGATGATGCACCACAGTGAAAATCTGGATCACTGCATGCTGATGGAACAGGAGAACAGGTCGGCTCACCCTTGTCCTCATCAGATGAATCAAGAGAATATTCTGCTGGAGGTTCTGAAATAGGAAGTCCCTCCCCATGTGGAACTGGGCTCAATGCAGACGAATGTTTGGGTAAACTATTCTCGACTTCTTTTGCTTTGTTATTCCGCCAGAAGGAGGAGGAACCAAGCAGAAATAACAGTCTTTTATGTGGTTGCTTGGCTCTCTCCACACCATGGGGAATGCAGACGACATTGATGGTCTTTTGCCATTTAACCACTGTGAAAGCTGTGTTGTACATGTAGCACAGCTATATGCAGGGCTCAAGGCTTGTCTTGGTCACCAACCTTGCATCCGAAGTCAAGATGATAAGCCTTCTTCACTTGAGAAGCGATACTTTTCTTCTGGTTGGCAAATGCCACTTCCCGCAAATAGAGCAGAAATTGTCCACGCTATTAACGCACTTTCGAGGCATTACTGTTCTGTATTGTGACTAAATGGATAAAATCATAACAGTTCTATGGAACAGTAGCTTAAATGGTCTCGCACAAAGTCTGAAATATTTTCAGTGATCAACCTTTCCGACAGGGCTTTCTATAGTGCACTGCTGACGTCAGCTTACTTCAGCAGCCGCCTGGCAGTAGTATTGCATTGCATCAGAAAATGATGCCATCAACTCTGGATGATGTGTGCCTGATGGTTTTATGCAATGCGATGCAATATTACATCATTCTAGGCTGATTTAGGATGTTGTTGCGGTCCTACTGGATAAATATAAATGGTGAAACATATAAAATGAATTATATGAAATATCTTCAAAACGAGAGCCAATAAAACTTTTTCAGGGTTATATTCCTGTTCAGCACAACTGAGATACTACAGATTAGGGCCTTTTTAAGTCAGTAACGATCTCAGTGTTGACCAGTGTATTTAGAGCATATTTCTAAGCATTTTTTTCTCTTACTCAAATTGATTCTGTTACACTTGATGAAAAATGTAAACCTCTTGTCTAGTTCTGACACCTTGTATCCAACTGGTTTCAACAATAATGACTGGTGGATTAGAGTGGAAGAAAATGGCATTAGGAATAAATCACCTCTGGAGTGCATCTTTCTTATAAAGCAAATATAATACTAAGAACTAAATTATTACTGGTTATTCTTCTGGAGAGGCATTGACATGACTGAACTGACTTCTTTTTCCTGTCTGTTTTTAACATGCTAAGGAGGAATGGAGAAAGCATGTAATATGACTGTTTGAGACTGAGATGAAATTTAGCCTATTTTTATTTATTTTCTTTAAAGATTTTTTTTTTTTTTTTAAAGAACTGGGTGTAGGCCAGAAGTGGGGGTGAGGGAGTGAGAGGATTCACCAGAGACAGAGAGAGGAGCATAACAGGCGGATCAACTGAAATACACTGCAGAAGGGAGCAGTGGATGAGACAGGAGAGGTCTGCTGCGTCATAAGAGGTTTAGTTCCCTGGCTGAGGATCAAACTCAGGTTGCAGTGGCTGGTCTTAGCTTAATAGTGCTGAGACTTAACCCCTTGCACCACCGGGGAGGCCCTAACCTTACTTTTAGTGTAACTGTTGGAATGTACATCTGTAAAGAAAGATAAAATGAGGTGGGTCAATTTCAGATAGCCTTGACATCCATTCATTTGAATTTCACAAGTTCCACTTCTTATATCCAGTCATCCTCAAATGTTATAAATTTTCCCTTCTAATTTGTTTTCTGTACTCCATTCAGTGAGCTCTGTAACTACTTATTTATATATCTGCCTTGCTCACCAGAGAAGTCTTACTCATTTTTGTTACCCAGGGTCTGGCATTTGGTTAAGTGATTAGCAACAATGTTGCTAGGTAATGAGGCCTGTATTGGCACAGTCTACTAGATGAGAAAGCCAAGGTTCAAGTGACTTACCTAAGTCTATGATGGCAAAGTTGGAATTTGTACCCATATCTTCCAGCACTCATTCTAGTATTCCCTTCCCTAAGCTATAACATACCTCATCACAAAACAGGATGAGGGGTAGATTCACTTAGAGAGTGGAAAGAATTGCCTATACTGTGACATTGTGGTAACAGCTGGCTGGAATTTGACTTCCAAACTGCACAAGCCAGTATAAAAGAAGACTGCTATTCACAGTGAAACCAAGAACCAGATTCAATCTTTCAAGAATATCAGATTACTTCACTTTACACAATAAAAGTATTCTTAGGGGAAATATATGTAAATTAAGCCATAAATTGAAATGTCTTTCCACACGTTCCACCCGCCCCCCCCCATCTTGACTCATGCACACAGTTTCAGAGCTACCATAGACTCCTATCTTCAACAAGAAAGGCTTCTCATATAAATGCATGCACTAAGGAATGGTGCTACAAATATTTGAATGTCAACTATATATAGGGTGTATGCACACAATGTTGTTTATCTTAATAATCCTATCAAGTTTCATACAATTTTAGAGCCCAAGTAAGCTTCAGCAGTCATTTATCCAACTTCTTCATTTTATGTTCAAGAATATTAAGATTTAGACATGCTTTATCTAATCAGTTCATGAACTAGAATCCGCCCCCCCCCACTTTTATTACTCCTTGATCCTAAAGAAAACTTAGGTGGGATGAAAAATTACCTCCTAATTATTCTGAGGTGTCTTCTTGTTCTTGTTGGATTTTCCTATGTGACTTTGTTGGAAAGAGGCAGAAATATAAAACACTTGATGTTGGTAGTTGTTGTGGCAGGATTCTGAGGCTGCGATCAAAGTACAGGGAGACCTTTTAGTGTTACTTCCATGAGACAGCAGTGATGCCACTTAATTGCTCTGTCCCTGACTCTCCAACCAGTAAAATAGAAACTCTATGAACTCTGTGGCTTCTCACATCAGCAGAGCAATCTCCTGCGTCAGTGCAAGATGTTAAATAAGGCCCTGGGAATATGCCTGTTGCTTAAGGAAAGAACGAGAAATCTGTGCTAAAGGAATTTGGTGGTACCAGTCAGAGCAGTGGCATCTGTTCTTAGAAGATTCTGTAAATTCCTGGGTGTCCTGTAGCTCCTTTAGGACAAGAGCTTTAGCCACTTTATGGTAATGTTGCTGTAAGATAAGGTTCACATCCTTCCTTTGCATAGTTTACGTGTTTAACTTTGCGTGTGGCCAAGCTTTTAAATTTTTTGTTTCCCACCCGTAGACATGTTTGCTCTTCACTTCTTGCCAAAGCATTTACTGTATGAAGCTAACAAGAGCTCCGTATTTGCAGAATCAGCTTTCTTTGCTTGTATGCTCTTTTGTTCTCAGGTCTACATTGGTAATCATGCAATTTAAAATATACTATTTGTTTCTTTTGAAGGCTGATTAATAAGGAGGATACTCATTTTCTTAGAGTTTAGGTTTTTGGGCACACATCTTTTGAGCTGGATACTTGCCTTGCAATAAATTGGCTGTTTTCTATAACTACTTATACAGAGACTTACTTACATATTTGAATTCTTTTATTTTTTCACAGCCATCTCTTCCTGTACTTTATACGCTGTCTAGCCAGGCTACACATGAAGCTGTTCATCTCCTTTGCAGGATGTTGGTCTTTGATCCAGTAAGTAGTGTTTGTTTTTTAAGATTTTATTTTCATTTTATTTATTTATGTATACAAGAACTGGGGTGTAGGCCAGAAGTGTGGGGGGGTGAGAGGATTCACCAGAGTCAGAATGAGGAGCAGAACAAGCAGATTCACTGAAATATCCTGCTGAGGGGAGCAACGGGCAAGGCAGGAGAGGTCTGTTGCGCCATGTAGGTTAGCTCCCTGGCCGGGGATTTAACTTGTGTTCCAGTGGCTTGTGATAGCCTGGTAGCATCAAGACTTCAACCTCGGAGACACCAAGGAGGCCCTGTTTTAATATTTTTTTAATGTGTGTGATCTAAGAAAAACACCTTAGCTTTGAATAGGTGAAAATGTGTACATAGTAAGTATTGAAAAGGTAAAAGCTTCAGCCCCCCCAGTTTTAGCTCCCCCAGTTTCATATCTATCATGCTCAAATAATCAGTTTGATTATTAGCATATGATAAGCATCTCGATATTTGTAAGAGAAGTTTGACACCAAGTTAAATCAGGAGAAAAAAATTTTACTTTTTTTTTATTTGCCCATTATATTGCATAAGGAATATAGTATAAAGTATGTATTTATTTTCTCTTTGGGTTGTCAAGATGGTAACTTTTCCAAATGCCAGTTCTAGACTTCACTCTTCTGGGGTCATAGTTCAGCTCTTCATATATTCATTCATCCAAAGAATATTTATTATTTACATCTATGCCAATAACTATTGTCAAAAGAGATTAAAAAATGGAAGCATTCAGAACAGAAAATTTTATTTGCTAAGCATTCAAGGAAGTCACCAAACACAAAACACAATAGGTACTTACAGGTGGGGGAAAAGATGACACAGAATTATCAGTTACTAAGTTTACATACCTTTGTTCCTGAGGAGAAAATAACAACTTTCTCACATGATTATCAAACCCACAAAGTTTAGAACCATCTTCATACAGGAGAATAACAATTGGAGATTAAAAGGTTGTATTAGTCCAGGTTTGTGAGAAATAATCAAGCTTTTATTTGGGTGGGACCAGACCCAATCAGAGTGACCCAAGTTATTTTTGTTACACATGAGGATACAATGTGGATTTTCTTGTGCTTGTTTCTTTTCTTTGGTATGTGAGGTGCTTGGTGTTATAGGAAGCAAGACAAAGCCCTCCTTGAGGGCTAGTTCCTGCCATTAAGGACAGTTTCAACCACATAACTTGTTCAATGAGCTAGTGATTTAGTGTCATTAGTTTGATAGTTTGTTTTATTTGGCATGTTTATCTACATAGATAACAGTAGAATGTTGATTGATACAAAGACCTTTTGTGTAGTTAACAAAACATGCCAACTTCAGGCTTCAGAGGGAGTTCCTGATTGCCACCGGGAATTTTTGTAAAGGCTTTGGGTTAAGATTTACTTTTATGTGTTTGGATTATGTTAGTCTCTTTATTAGGTCTATTTAGATTAGGAACCAAGAACCGTGTAATTCACCAGTTCCAGATTTTACCTGCAGTATCCTCTTTCTCAGAGATCCCATGTTTATTAATGCGCCTGTCCTGCCAGGAACTCAATAGACTTTACAACCCTGAGGCTGATTCCAAGCTGATTCTTAAGCCATAGAGCAAATGCCAGGCACTTTCCTGGAGTCTTTGTAGACATTAATTCCACACATGAAATATAGTCCTTATTCCTTAATGGGATTGTCACCCCTCATTAAATGAAACCTTTGGTATGGTCTTAGTTTACAAATTAGATATATCTATAAGAAGAAGGGGATAATTATCTGAAAGAAGTAAGATGATTCTTAATGAATTTCTATAAATACACAATCATTAGAAAAAAATTTTTATTTAGTTAAGGCACAGTATGTAGGTACACTTTTAACCATTCTAACTATCATTTCTTGTAGAACAAAGCCAGTGAACATATGTTATCTTAAACTGGAACTGTTATCTTAAATTGACCTAATGCTTTATCAGTTTGTCATTGAGATTAAGGATTCTTTTCTCATCAGCTCTCAGGGTTCACCTAGAAAGTTTTTCATTGTGGTTTCAACCTGTTATATTGAGGGTTAGTGATACATTAAGAGATAAATGAGTGTTGTTTTCTTTTTTCATAACCATAAAAATAGAACATTAACCATAATTAAGCCCATTTATTTAGTCTGAGCTAATTAATTCTTCCTTTATTGAACTTGGGTTAAGCAGTCTGTTGCCACATGTCTGCTCCTGGATTGAAATAACCTGACAATCTTGACTCAGTTACTGGGTTCAGATCAGGAGCCATTGTCTGGCTGATTATATCAGCAACACCTGTGAGTTCATACCTGAAAACAGTTGTCAGGAGACCTGGTAGTAATCCTTTGCTGAGGTCCTTGTGATGTTTCTTACAGAAGACTCAATTCCTGATCTTTTGCTAAAACAGAATCCTTTAGGAAAATATAAGGAAAAAGCAGTATCTACCAGAGAATGTTAAGATCAAATGGCCCTAGTTCTTTCATTATAGTAATAGCAAAAATATTAGGAAGGATGAGGTATAATAAATGACCTATTTGTAAAGATTTAATTATTACCTCAGAATGGTGACAACAATAATCAAATCTCAGAGACCTTCATTTATCTGAAGGCAATAAATAGTATAAGCAATATTTTTAAAGCTCAATAATTATTAGGAATTTTAACAAAATTATTTACTTTTTCCCTTGGGCAAACAAAACACGTCTGTTACCTTGCATAAATATCCTCCTACCATTGCACATTATTTTATATCCTTTTTAAAAATATACATTATTTTAACCCAAAGGTATCTGTACATGTTTTCTTAACTGTGTGTTGATGATTACTCTATAACGTATTAATGAAGAGCCTAATGTATTCAAATTTAACTTGATACAGTAAATCATGATTTGTGCTATTCTGAAAACTAATTTCCCTGTTAGAAACAGATTACCTGTTATTACTCATAAAATTTTGCAATTCCATAATCTCAGACAAAGTATGGTAATAGTGTATCTGAGCAGCAAAGCCAGGGAAAAAAATAAAAATGATTAGGCTTTTTGTGAGAAAACAAACCCAAGATTTGTATAAACTAGAATATTGTGCTATTATTATTTGTACATGTCAGTAAAATCAGGAAGGAAACAGATTTTTTAAATTTTTATAGCTGTTATCTCAGATTGATTTATCTGAAGATACTTCATATATAGAGAAATATCTTGCATTTTACTTAGTAAACTAATAACCAAGTGTATTATTTATCTCACAGTTACACTATTTTTAATCTTTGAGTTACAATTTTAGCAAGAAAAAAAAATCTAAACAAAAAAATCTGAAGAGCCAATATATTTAATATAAAAGGAAGAATGTTTAAATCTTTCCAGCTCCTTTTGTCTTAAGATACACACAGAGACATGTCTTTGTGTTTAATGTTGTTGGTTTTTTATTGTTTTAATACTGTTAATATTGGAAAACCAATTGGAGTAGAAGTTTGCCCCATTTGATTTTTTTTTTAAGATTTATTTATGCATACAAGAACTGGGATGTAGGCCAGAGGTGCGGGGCGTGAGAGGATTCACCAGAGACAGAGTGGGAAGCAGAACAGGCAGATCTACTGAAATACACTGCTGAGGGAAGCAGCAGGTGAGACAGGAGAAGTCTGCTGCGCCATGTGGGTTAGCTCCCTGGCCAGGATCAGGATTGAATTTATACCTCAGTGGCTGGGGATAGCTTGATAGCGCTGAGACTTTAACCCCTGCATCACCAGGGAGGCCCTGCTCCATTTGATTTTAAGAGATCTCATAAAGTGATATGTCGACTCCTTTCAGAAGTATACAAAGTACATCAATTTGTTGAGTTAAAAATATTTTATGTTTGTAAAATGGAAACATTTTATCAACTTTTTTTTTTTTTAAAAGATTTTTATTTTTTATACATACAAGCTGGGGCACAGGCCAGAGGCGTGGGGCGGCGAGAGGGTTCACCAGAGACAGAGTGGGGAGCAGAACAGGCAGACCAGAAATACACTGCTGAGGGGAGCAGCGTGCGAGGCAGGAGAGGTCTGCCGCACCATGTGGGACCCTCCCCGGCCGGGCGTCAAACTCGTCGCCGCTGCCAACAGCTCCACAGCGCAGCACTTAACCGCTGCACCACCGGGGAGGCCCCATTTTATCAACTCTTGTTTAAAACTAGAAGAGCCAATTTTGATAAAGCAACAAAATAGGAAACAAGAGTCCATCTCTATTATAAACGTGAATCAGTTAGAGAAATAAAATATGTACAATATGTAATTAAGATATGTAAGACATAATTAAGTACCCATTAGTCCTTTAGAAGAATATCCCTCTTAAATGTGAGCTATTTGTGATTTCTTTTTCAATTTAATAAGACATTTTTTCTCTTCAGTGTTCATACCTCTCATAAAATGATGACAATCTCCTTTTTTTAGCTTTGTTTTGAAAGTCCTAAAAAGACATGAATTTGTTTAGAAAAATGAAAGTTGACCATTGCATAGTAGAGATTTGATTTATTTTTTGTTTAAGGCCTCTCTTAGGTAAGACACTTTAGAGGACCCCAGATTGGACCATATAAACATAGAGTGTACTACGTAGCTGGGAGAACACCAAAATCTTTTCAACCCTGAATTCTCAAATTTCAGACAATAGCAGAATCCCCAGACAAACGACAAAAAAGGGAAACTAGATTCTAGCTGTTGATGGCAGCTGACAGGAACCTAATTTCTGACATCTGCCACCTAACAAATGACTTAACAGTCAGATGATCATTTTAAAGCCCAGATTCAATCACTGCTGCCACCAATGTGGACACAATTGACCGTGTTCAATCAGAACAGAAATAGACGTGGCCAAGAACCAGACTTAATGTTTGAAAGCCAAAGAGCTCCATCCCACAAGTGAGCCTGACCAGTGCTGCCAAGTGAAGGGGAGCTAAGGACTCAGAAGGGCCCAGACTGGACAAAGGGTACTGTCAACTGTCATTTCTTAGGGTTCTGATGGTAGGCCTTTATCCCAGTGGAACCTCCAGGAATAGCTAGCTGCTCAGTGAGGGGAAAAAAAGACAAAAGCTTACTCGCTAAGAATAACACTGAGTCCAACTTCATAAGGATTGAGTCACCAAATACAAAACAAACAGTTTGTGAAAGGAACAAAACCAAGGTTGTCAAGTTTGCATGTGTCTGTGGTAGATAAAACAGCAGCTTTCTTTTGTGATTATCATATCCTGAAAGGTCATGATGGGCCTTTGAATATCAGCATGGCAAGGAAATCAGATAAAAGTATTTTTAGGGAATCCAAGTCCATGGGAAATATTGACCGTTTTATTACTTGGGGGACCAGAACCATTTAGGGTGACCCAGTTATTTTTCATTTACTTGAGTACAAAATGTTTTTCTTTTTGTTAAATTGTGTTATGTGAAATGTTCAGTCATTGAATTCAGACAGATATATGACCCTGCATACATCTGTTTCAAGGTAGGGACTTTTCAGAGTTTTGAAAGAAAGTTACTTCTAAGTGACTTAAGTTTATTTTCTGGTGGTTTATAACAATTGCTTGTTATCCTAAGTCATATACTCCCTCTGCACTGATTTCAGTTCTTCCTCTTTACACAGGATACATCTCTATTGAGATGAACGTTTTACACAGTCCTACTCTCTTAAATTCTTTAAATTTTGCTTTCTCTTATTAGGACTTACATTTCTACTGAGCTAAAAGGAGGGAGTTTTTAAATAAAGAAACAAGTTTAAAAATTGATTGTTTATATAAACCTAAACATAGTGTTTTATGCATTTTGATCTGAAGTGCCAGTAAACCATAGGCAGCTGATCTTTAGACAGAGCTGGATCTCAAAGCATGACATTCAGACCATTATTTATTGCCTGGTTCCAGCAGCTTTCAGACAGGCTTTTGCCCTACATTGATTTGATATTCTTAAGAGAAGAAAAGTTTTCAAGCAGCTTTGTAAAATTGCTACCATGATCACCTCTTTTAAAGCCTGAGACATATTTACAAAATAGAACCTGTTTAATGTAAACATAGCCCCTTCAAAGCTTTACATTTTTAAATGTCATGTATCTGTCACTTTTGACCCTGCATACATCTATTTCAAGGTAGAAACTTTTCAGAATTTTAGCAGAAAATCACTTCTAAGTGACTTAAGTTTATTTTCCAGTGGTTTCTAACAGTAATTCATTATCCTAAGTCATATATGACCTCTACATTACCCACTAATTTCAGTTATTCCTCTTTACACATAAATTAAGTATAGACTGTGTAAATAGACTGTGTATAGACTGTGTAAAGTAGTTGCTGCTGTGTCTTGTGAAAAATCCTGTGTGGACAGTCATGTTTATCTGCAGTATTGATGTGCTGGTCTCTAAATTTGATTTCAGTCCAAAAGAATATCCGCTAAGGATGCCTTAGCCCACCCCTACCTAGATGAAGGGCGACTACGGTATCACACGTGTATGTGTAAATGTTGCTTTTCCACCTCTACTGGAAGAGTTTATACCAGTGACTTTGAGCCCGTTACCAATCCCAAATTTGATGACACTTTTGAGAAGAACCTCAGTTCTGTTCGACAGGTTAAAGGTGAGTGTCGTGTTGTGTTTTTGTTTTTTTTTTTAACTTTGGCCAACAGAATGACTAAGACCATATTTCCATGGAAAGCTGAGATGTGGATGGTGACCAAAGCTCTCCTCCATGTTTTACAGACTTGCAGATAGCTCTTTGCTCAGGGTGCATATGCCAAGAAATCTGTGTTAGAAACAGATGATTTATTTATTTATTTATTTTTTAAAGACTTTATTTATTTATACATACAAGCTGGGGTACAGGCCAGAGGTGTGGGGCGGCGAGAAGGTTCACCAGGGACAGAATGGGGAGCAGAACAGGCAGATCAGAAATACACTGCTGAGGGGAGCAGCGGGCGAGGCAGGAGAGGTCTGCCGCACCATGTGGGATTCTCCCCGGCCGGGCGTCGAACTCAAATCACTGCTGCCGACAGCTCCACAGCCCAGCGCTTAACCGCTGCGCCACCAGGGAGGCCCCAGAAACAGATGATTTAATATTACATCCAGGGGAAAGTGAGGCAGAGGAATGAATGTTTTGCTCTTGTTTTCAAAACTGACTTACTGAGTGTGACTCAAAATATATTTAGTATGTATTCACTTGGTATGATTTCATGACACTTGGACTTTCTTTATATATAACATACAAAGTTTAAAAAAAAAAAAACCACCATCATCCGTGGAGGTAATCAGTCTTTGGGTGATGATAAGAGGGGAAATTTCTGATAGCCTACTAGTAAAATTTCATAGTGGAGTGCAGATGGGGATTAATGACATCCACAGTTCTGAATGATTCTGCTCTAGGACATTTAGAAGAGAGAATTCCCAAAGTAACCATTCAACACCTAAACACCAATTGAGGTTTTTAAGTGACTTTCCAAAAGGTGATTTAATATTGAGTACTCAGGAGGCTCACTTGTGATACCAGCCCTGTGGAGTCAAATTTCAAGACCATTTTATTCCTACTCACGGGGTTTCCATATCATGTAAAGCCACCTTTAGGGGTTTTGCTTTCATTTAGCAGCAGCTTTCATTCTGGTTTCAAGAAAGATGCTTACTATATTCTGTCTGCTATCTTGTGCGTGTGTGTAATTTAGCTACACAAGTAGGAAATGCTCAGATGCTGGCTAGAGGTAACTGAGAATCCATTGCCCTGAAGCCTGCAAGTTGGCAGGGGTTGTATGATGTTTGTTTTCTTCACAGAAATCATACACCAGTTCATTTTGGAACAGCAGAAAGGAAACAGAGTGCCTCTCTGCATCAACCCTCAGTCTGCTGCTTTTAAGAGCTTTATTAGGTAACTATATGTATGTAATTCTTTCTCGTTAGAACTGAAAGGATGCCACGTGATATATTATTTAGCATGTTTCAGGTTTTATTTCGATTAGATAACATAGATAAAAGGTTCAACAGAAAATTCCTGTCACAAATTTCAACTTTCATCAAAAGCCTATTAAAATCTCCAGCCTTAGTTTTTTCCTACACTGACGCCAGTTGACTTTGGCACTGTTTGCTCAGACAACTGATATGCTGCCTGATCAGGTAGAGAGGAGACATCTTTGCAACAGCAGTGGGGCAGCCACAGTTCTGGAGTTAGATGTAGTCGTCTTGGCTCCTGCTATATCCGCACCACCTGAATTAATAAACTGCAAGCAAGAAAATTATTTATTGAATCTCTGTGTGGCCTGTTTAGAAAAGCCAAACAGGTTTATTGGCTAAAGAACTATAAACTTACTTTGGAAACATTCTCCTGTCTCTCTCTTTCTCTCTTTTTTAATCTTTTTCCTTAATTTCTTGTATCAGTCAAGTCAGGAGAAAGACACACCCAATAATATGAACAGGGAAGATTTAATAACGAGAGAAAATTTAATTACTAGGAAAAGATGCTCAAAGGCATTAAAAAGATTGAGAGGTCCTGAAGTTTCAAATACAGAAAACCGGTGTTCCCTGGACGCTGAGGAAGAGTGAGCAGAAAGAAATTAAGAGCTTAGAGGAGGCCCCTCCACCCTGAGACTAATAAGATTTGAGCCTCTTTGGAGAGGGTAGGGCTGCCATGGGAACATACGTAATCAAGGTGATGGGGAAATTTGCCCAAAGGTTGGGGCAGAACCGGTCCATCAAAGAGCCCTACTAGGTTGCAGAGAAACTAGCCAGAAATTTGGCTAGACCAAAGCTGGGCCTGCCACATTAAAAAAAAAAAAAAAAAAGAACCAGGAAGGAAAACTGCTTCCTAAAGCTATGGCCCTGTGCTGGGGCCTTTCAGCGCCCTCTGTTGACAAAGGCTATCATTGAACCAGGCAGCAAAGGAAAAATGTGATGGGGTCTGGCTCTGTATCAAGACAAAGGGTAGATTTGGATGTGAAAGGATACATCCTTCCTCCTTTCTTTCCCAACTGCCTTCCCCCTCCTTCTTCTGTCTTCCCCCTGCTACTTTCCCTTCCCCTCATTCCTTTTTAACTGGCCTTGACATGATATTGAAGTTGGTTGAATTTATTGAACCAAAGTCCAGAGTTTTGTTTATAATTTTTAAAATCCAGGTGACTCATTTCTTCCATGTATTTTTTTCTGTAGAAAGAAGGAATTACATTGCGTTTTTACTTCTCTGGGGTTTAAAAGTATATTCTTGAGTTTTTACTTCTGGGGTTTAAAAGTACATTCTTATATTTTCCCCTAAGAGTTAGTGACCCTGTCAGTCAGGTGTTTTTAAAGTCCCTTTCAGGTACAAGTCATTCATTATCCTGGGCCTGGGGAAGCAAAATTGTTACACACACGTCCTCTCAAGTTTATAATCTAAGTTGGCAACGCAACTAATAAAAATAACTAATAAAACAAAATAACTAATAAAACAAATCTGTGGATAACAAGTACTAAATGACTGTCCATACTATTCAATTAATGCTAAAAGAATACTTATGAGACTCATTCCAAATAGGTCCCCATTTAAACTCACTAGATAATTCTGCACCCTGTAGGGTTATTTTTTCCTGATTGATTATAGACATTATTTTTAATAGCTACCATTTATATTATGAAGTAACCACTGTGGAAAGCGTGTTCCATACATTCTCTCATTTACTCATCACAATATCCTGTAGGATGGACAGCATAATCCTTTTCCATTAAAATTTCTTGGTGTCACACAAGTAGTGAATGATGTGTTGTTTTCAAGCTATTGTATTAGCCACTCTGTCACATCATCTGAGTACAGATACAGACCCTTAAGTAGTCTGAAACAAATACACATTTCAAGAAGCTTAAAGAAACATTAAAATCCAGAAATGGACTTAGCAGTTTTCTTCAAGGAAGAGCCAAAAACAAGCAGCAGAAATTGCCCTCTGTGTGGTGCACTGACCTCTTCATCTCTCCATTTCCTTGCAGTTCCACTGTTGCTCAGCCATCTGAGATGCCCCCATCTCCTCTGGTATGGGAGTGACAGCGGAAGATGATTACTACTGAAGATGTAATGTAGCTTTCCACTGGAGTCTGGGATTTGCAATTCTGGAGGTTAATCATGCTTGTACTGTAATTTTACTAATGAAGTTTTAAATTAACAACCACTACTTGTATGATATGAATAATATTTAGAAATGTTACTAGACTTTTAATCTTGTAAAGTGGTTGTGCTTTTAGAAGAAAAATATTTTACCCAGAGTTGCACATGTTTTATGAATTTAGTGCAGCTGTTATGGCTCACCTCAGAACAAAAGAGAATTGAACCAAATTTGGGAGTTGGGGGGTTTGTGTTTTTGTTTGTTTTGTTTTGTTTTGTTTTTCTAAAATGAAGTGAGATTGTTCACACACATGCACACACACATACACACACACACTCTCTCTCTCTCTCTCTCTCTCTCACACACACACACACACACACACACACACACACACACACACACACAGAGTCATACATTTTGATATTTGAGCCATTCCTGAAGATTTGGGGTTTTCTAAAACAAAGGAATCTAGAAACCTTGCCTGCGACCAATCATGGAGCCACGTGAGCTGATCGTGGCTGCACCTGGGGGTGGGGGATGGGGCATGCCACCTGAGGATCAAGCCCTATGACTAGCTTCTCATTAGAGCCGTGACAGTGATGTGTGCTGTCTAAAATCCAATGTTGTGGGTAGAGAGAATGAGTTTGTGACTAGGAGAGACTAAACCTTTGTTTTCCTTATCCAGTATAAATATATATATATATATTTAATCTATTTTTATTAGAAGTTTTTCTGCTCTTTCTTACATAAAAGAACCCCAAGCATGCATCTTTCACGTGTGTAAATAATTAATTTCTGGGCTAATTTCAAAAGAATCCCAACATTGCTGTATAGAGAGAGAACTAGCTTGCACATTTTAGGTCTGTGAAATTTTGTGAGACTTTTCCTGCACTGGACAGTAAAAAATAAATAAGTAAATAAAAGACAAAAACAAATTTAAAAAAATTTTAAAGCCACAAAAAAAAGGCACATAGGGAATTATGTCAAATGTGTTTGTGTCTTTAGGCAAAGCTGTGGGAGTCTTGAAATGTCACAGTAGTAAATAACTTATTACTTTTTGACAAATTCTTTTTCTGTTGGAACACTGAATTCTTCTGTGCATATGTATATATGAATACAAATTGAAGGCCTCTACCTCCTGGAGTTATACAACTTGGCTTGTTTACCTCCACATGCTGATGATGACTATTTTTTTTTTTAAGTTCAATGTGGAGACTTGAAACTTGAATGTCCCTTCCAACTTTTATATTAAAAATAAAAAGACAAGAAAATTGAAGATCATTTTTCACCTGTACAAGGAATACTAATGGATCGTCTTAAAATTGGTCTAGGAAAAAACCTTGGTGTGTGTTATGGACAATTAACTGTTAAAGTTATTGTAAGTTATCTGTATTTAGCAGAGTATTTTCATCTTGAGTGATCTGAGCTGAATTTGAAGACTATTAATAAGTTATGTTTGGAAGTTTTAACTTCAATGAAGTAATTATTTGCTGTGAAAGAAACAAACATTGAATTACTAAACAAAGATGGTGCAATATCTTTGTTTTTTTTTTATGAGGCTCCTGAGAATCAACCCAACTGAAGCATTTCAATTCACTTGAATGAGAAACGTGTTTAGTATCAAAAGAGCCCAAGAAGACACTGGTGTGAAAGGTACAATCTCAGAGGTTGGTCAATTACCGTGGCACACTTACTGGTCACTTTGTACAATGTAGATTTGAAGTACAGTGGTGAAAACATTAAATGTGACATTTGAAAAAGCAGTGTCATCTGTTTTATTTCAATTCCTTTCCTTTGTCTTCTCTTCCATACATCTCGTATGCCAAATTTTGAGACAGTTCCTATTTATATTTCCATTTTGATCTTTGAGGTAATAGTTGTTATTTTTAAAAATCTTCCTAGACCCTTGCCAAAAACATAATGAAAAAACTTAGTTAACATCCCAAAACACTGATTTAAATATATACAATTTGATAGTCCTACCAGACCTTAGAGTCTAATCCAGTGTTTTTCAGATTTTTTTTAATCAAACGACCCTATTTTTTTAATAGATATTTTATTTATTTTTGTTATTCATATCTTTTACATTATTGTGTGTTCCCCATAAGTTACCCACCACCTGTTCACCCGTGGAGCCATCACCATAATCCTCCGTGCTCCCCTCTCCCCCACTCTTGAGCCCTACCCCTCCCCTCCTTCCCTGCTGAATGTCACTTTCTTATTTGGCTCCCCTATATTCCTGTTACAAGTGAAACCATTCAATAATTTTCTCTTTCTTTCTGGCTTATTTCACTGATCATGATCCCCTCTAGGTCCTTCCATGTTGCTGCGAATTGCATGTGTTTGTCTTTTTTGAATGCTGAATAGTATTCCATTGTGTCTATGTACCACATCTTCTTGATCCAGTCATCTATTTTTGGGCATTTGGGTTGTTTCCATACCTTAGCTATTGTAAACAGTGCTGCAATAAACATGCGTGTGCATGTATCCTTTCAGATTAGTGTTTTTGTGTCTTTTGGGTGTATTCCCAGTAGTGGTATTGCCGGGTCATATGGAAGTTCCATTTCTAGCAGTTTGAGGAAACGCCATACAGTTTTCCATGGTGGTTGGATCAATTTGCATTCCCACCAGCAGTGTAGGAGAGTTCCTTTTTCTCCACATCCTCGCCAACATTTGTTGTTGCCTGTTTTATTAATGTGCGCCATTCTCACTGGCGTGAGGTGGTATCTCATTGTGGTTTTAATTTGCATTTCCCTGATTATAAGTGATGTTGAACATTTTTTCATATACCTGTTGGCCAT
>PVIJ01003794.1:28389-57804 GCA_004024925.1 Scalopus aquaticus | reverse complement strand
TAAAATCTTAAAAAAAAAAAGATTCCATCACAGACTCGGGGTCCATGGGCCTATTGCCAGGCTGATTAGGAAGAAAAAGAAGATAGGAAAGATCCTGTCACAGACCCCGGATCTGTAGGCCTAGCACCAGGCTGATTCCCGGTTATTTGAGGGGCCTGGGTCGGGCCCCGTACCCAGTTTCCCCAACACTCTGGTTTAGTAGATAAAGCAGGACTATTGGTAATTACTTTTTGTCTATTAAGTGGCAGAAAAGTTCTGTCTTTATGATACCTAGACCTACAATCCTTGACCCAGTCAGTGAAAGCCCTTATTACATCGCAGGCATATATTTTTCGGAAGGTTTAAACTGTCAACAAGATGAGAGGCAGTCTGTATAAAATTTTGTCTATTAGTGTAACAGGGTGGTCCCCAGGATAAAGGGTGTGTCCCAGGTTCCCTGTCCCACCCAAGGTAGGGTGGAACTGAGCAGGATATAAGAAGCTTAAGAGAGACAGGACACTCATAGAGGAGACACTGAACACAGAAGACAGGAGGAGACAGAAGAAGAATGGAGAGCCAGAAGAGGCCCAAGGAGCAGAGAGACTTGTAAAGAAGCTGCATTGGCCTGGACTGATTGAAATAGATATGGGTGAAAGACGCGTGGGGAAATTAACAATGGCTATATTGATTTTGGTTTTGATTATGTTCTGTTCTGCTCAGAATTGTTTGTTTCTGATCCTTTTGTATGGGTCCCCGCCAAAAGGTATTTTGGTTCCTCCCAGAATTGTCTGGCTGTTTCTGACCCTTGTGTGTGGGTCCCTGCCAAAAGCTGTTCTAGACTTGTGGCAGGCTTTCGAGACTTGCTTTGGGCCAATCCCATTTGGGTGGACTTGTACCCATGAGGAGTTGGTTAGCATTGGGTGCTTAACTTAGAAAATATATTCTTTGTCTTCTCTGTCGTTTCTAATTGTATTAAAGTTTCTGTTTCCACTTAAGGCCCTATATGTTTTGTATTGATGCAGCGGATGGCAGAACCCATTTAGACCAGGGCAGGTCTGGGGTTTCAGGGGTGTCCCTCTCCCTGCCCTGTAACAGTTTTACAAACGTTAAACCAATTTTAAGATTATTTTCTCTTGTAATTTTGATATTTGCTGTTAGTCAATGCCTCCAGATACTGTTTCTTCTTTTTTTTCTTTTGTGTTTTGTTAAACAAGACAGGGGGATGTGTGGGTCTGCTAATTCTAAGCTGCCTGACTAACCACCATTTAGTTATCTGCAAGCTCTGCTTTCCTTCCCAAGTCAAATACTGCCCAGTCAATCAGCTTTAGGAGCCCAGCCCTACAAGGTGCCTTACACCTAAGCAGCTCTCTTAGGGGAAGGGAATGCATCACAAGGTATGACCGGGAGCGCCTGGAGGGCTGAGGACTGATGCAGAGCAAAGGAGCCCAGAAGCTGATCTATGGAACGCCTTGTTAATAGGGTTGAGTATGAGACTTGCACCAGGACAACTGATTGTTCACTGTTCCTGCCTCATCACACGCCCACGCCTCCCCTCCTTTTGGGAACCCCAATCTGGCTGGAGCTGGACTCCAGCAATCACCCTCACCGGAACACCAGATGTACCAGCCTGATAAGAGGGATTGAGAGAAAAAATATTTTCTTCCTCATAAGTGAAGTTTCCTGACAGACCCCCTTGGCTGAGCACCACCCTATGTAAGTTCTGCTCACTTGACCCAGGTCGTGACTTTGCTGACCTCACCCGAGGCGGGTCTGTAAACCTCGCTCAGGAGCGCAGTAATAAAGGACTTGCTTTGAGTCATTTTTGCCTGCCTCTCCTCTCTTTTTAACCTGAGTCTAACTTTCACAAGATCAACATTTGATGAATTAATAAATGAATCCTGACCCTCCCTCATTCTCTGTAGCCAGTCGCTCAGACTTGTCAATTTTATCTCCTAATGTATCCCCATGCTTTTTTCTTGAGGCTGGTCGCCTCCTACACATCTTTCGGAAGGCTTCTAGGACCCCGCCACTCCAGCGGGACAAGGGTCTCGCCACAGCGTGGATCACAAAACACTGTCTGGCCGTGGCCGGCCCTGGACTGTGGGAGTTTCACCTTCGTAAGAGCCCATGGGCCGGCACACAGGAGGCGCTCGGTAAGGACTAAATGAATGGAGTAATGAACAAGAGGCGCCACGGTGGGCAGTCGCCGCTGAGCTCAGCGCGCCACGGGGTCGGCGGCGCGGTGCCTGGCCCCGCCAGGCCCTCGCCAGCCCGCTGTCAGCTCACTGCCAGCCCACGCACGAGCCAGCCAAGGCAGAGGACGAGGAGCCCCGCCCCGGCTGTCGCAGCGCGCCGTCGCTACACGCTACCCTTAGACGAGCCAATGGACGCGCCCAGCGGTGAGCCCCGCCCCCAACACGCGCCACGGCGATTCAACCAGCCAATGGGAGCAGCTGGCATGGTCTCTTCAAGCGTGAAGGAAGGGGCGGAGCGGGCGGCCGAGCTTGGGTGCCGGGGACTTTAAACATGTTCGGGCTGTCTTCTCAAGTCGGCAGGTTCCTGCGGGCGCAGTCTCGGCTCTGCTTATCCTACCTAACGGATCATGGGGGTTCTGGGCGCCCGGCGCGGCCTGGAGTTGCTGCTGGGTTATTTCTACTTCCTCGCCCACATTCTCATGACCTTGTTCTTGGATCTGCAGCTGGCGCGGCCGCACGAGCTCCAGGTGAGGGCGGTGAGGGCGGTGGTCGGTCCTGGCCAGTCGCCGAATTTGGGGCCCCTCCGCGCGCTGCTTTTGCCCTGGCGTCCCACTTGACCTTCCTTCCTGCGCTTGCGCCCACCCGGGTTTCCACTTCTGCACACCCGGCCTTTAGTCACCCGCCCTCTTAGTTCCTGCCGGTGCTCCGGCCTCTCATCTTTCACCTGGCGGTCTTCCTCGGGGTTCTGGTTTTCCCAGACTCTCCCCCCAAACTGCTGGGGCAAATACTCTATTCCTTTTAAAGAAAGCTCTTCCTTGAGTATGTTGAAGGCTCCCACAACCCACCTTTGGTCTGTTAGCAGTATTTGAGGGAAGTGGCCCGAATGAATCAATGTCTAAATCACGTGTTGGATTTGATTTAAAGTTGTGTTTAGAAGAACTTTAAAATACCATGTAATCTCAAAAAATAAAACAAATCTAAGAACAATTAGACCCGTCTAAAGGGCATTCGCAGATTAAGACCAGGATACAGAAACTTCAAAAACTCAAGTTAGCAATGCCTTTTCAAATCGGCCCTTTCAATTGGGGTCCAGTATGAATGATCACCTGAGTTGAAAAAAGCGAAAAGTTCCATTTCCTGGCTTGGGAGAGGAAAGCAATCATTTATTGCTTTTCCTGTCAAAGTTTTGTGAATTTACCACAAACAAACTCATATCTGTTTTTTGTTGCCTTTTTATTTCTTCGGAGCTACAGTTTATTTTCTGGTCTTCTCTTATCTGGACCCTGTAACTTTCCATGGAATGCCTCTCCTCAGTTCTGTTTCCTCAGCTTGTCTGTAGAACTGTGGGCAAGACTGATTTGTTACTTGAAGATTTGATTTTGCCTGTTTCCCCTTAAAAATATTTCCTGATAACCTGAGATCCAGGAAACCCATGGGGTATGCAAAACCAGTATGTGACTTGTGTTTTCTGGGAGGAGAGTTTATAATTTCCATCAACTTTTCCAGGGGTCTAAATCTCCTCAGAAGATTAAGAGCCACTGCTTAATGTTGTGTAGCCCACTTTGTTGGCTTCTAGAACTTAGCATAATTGGGAAATCCTCTGATCTACCTTTCCTTGGAAAAAGTGGAGGTAGCATGTGATAAGAGCATTGGACTGCAGCCTGGAAACTAAGTTCCTTTAAATCTCCTTGACAAATGAGGGCTCAACTGTCAAGAGAGAGCTGGGTTAAATTACAAGCTTAAACATATACAGGATATATTAGCTTCCTATTGCTGCTGTACTAAATTACTAAAAACAGTGGTTTATTTAAGGCAACACAAATTTATTTTCTTACAGTTCAGAAGTTTGACATAAATCTTGCAGAGTTAAAATTAGGGTTTCAGCAAGGCTGGTTCCTTCTCTATGTCCTGGAGGAGAATCTGTTCCTCGCCTTTTTTTTTTTTTTTTTTAAAGATTTATTTTTTTATTTATACATACAAGCTGGGGTACAGGCCAGAGGCGTGGGGCGGCGAGAGGGTTCACCAGAGACGGAGTGGGCAGCAGAACAGGCAGATCAGAAATACACTGCTGAGGGGAGCAGCGGGCAAGGCAAGAGAGGTCTGCCATGCCATGTGGGATTCTCCCCGGCCGGGCGTCGAACTCGCCTCGCCGCTGCCGACAGCTCCACAGCGCAACGCTTAACCGCTGCGCCACCGGGGAGGCCCTGTTCCTCGCCTTTTTAAAGATTTCTGGTGGCTTTTGGCCACATCACATCACTCTCTGCTTCTCTCATCACTTCTGCTGCCTTTTCTTCTGTTCTCAAATCTCCCTCTACCCTATTTTTATAAGGACAATTAAAATGACATTTAGGGCCAACCAGCTAAGTAGGATACCCCCACCCTCACCCCCCATCTCAATATCCTTGATTTAGTCACACCTAGAGTCTCTTGCCAAGTAAGTTTCCATTCACAGGTTCCAGTAATTAGGCCATGACAATCCTTGGGGACTATCATTCAGCCTATCACAGGCGCAGGTAGTATAGACTCTTTCTTTCAAGATTTATTCTATCTATGTATACAAGAGCTGGTGTGCAGGCCAGAGGTTTGGGGGGGGGGGGTGAGAGGATTCACCAGAGACAGAGTGAGGAGCAGAACAGGCAGATGGACTGAAATACACTGTTGAGGGGAGCAGCGGGCGAGGCAGGAGAGGCCTGCTGCGCCAAGTGGGAATCTCCTCGGCTGGGTATCAAACTCTGGGCATCAAAGTCGCGCCACAGCTGCCAGCAGTTCCACAGTGCTGCGCTTAACACTTTGTGGTCCGCTCACGTATTAGTACATGTTTTTGTCACCAGTATCAGGTGGCCACTCATGTAGTAATACGTGTTCATCTAGTCTCCGGTTTTTCACGCCACGGTGGATTATTTGGAACTATTAGGAGCTATTTCTTTCATCGTACTCAATCTAGAAGCTTTACACATTGTTTTGATGAAAGTGTAAGGTATTTTATGAGAGATATTATAGTTTTTTAAATATCCAGTAGTTCAGGAGGTGTGTATGTTTTATTGAATGCTTATACCATTCTTGAGATGGCACAGAAAATGGCCGGCCCCAAGGGCTGGTAAATTTAAAGGGCACAGGCACACAAAGTGTTAAGCAGGTCACTGCAGCCCTGCGCTAGCCATTAATTGCCTTGAAGAAAGGTGACCTATGTCTGGTTTTCAAAACCTGTGTGCTTATTAGGAACCAGGCAGGCTGCCTGTTTACAATCTCTAATGTTACACGTCCTTTTAACACTGGGCAATTAGGATATTACTCCAGGTAGCCATTCCAGACTTAACAGCTGTTAGTTTCTTTGTTCCTTGTCGATGTGCCTTTCCCATAGGCCCTTGCTCAACACTCACAAAGTAGAATTAAAATATACTCAGCATCATAGAGGTCCCCTTTAAACTTATATGTTTGTTTTGGTAAGGTTTTCTCAACTTTGTTTTTTTAACGTTGATTTATTATAAAGCTGCAAGTTTAATGCAGGCAAGATCGTGCTAGAAATTTACTTGGGGGCTGTGTCCCTATCTGTGACTTTGACTAGTTGAAGGCAGTACCAGCTTGGAGGCAGCCTGACTTGGGAGGCCTTTGTCTCTATTACTTTTGTTGCTTGGAGGGGAGGGATGATGGTTTTGTTGCTTCTTTATGGGGAAAGTAATAAAATCCTAAATTATTCTCAAGATTCTCTTTGGAAAAAAATGCCAAAATGTAATGTCTTTCCTCCCTAAATAGAACTTTCCCTTAAAACTAAACAGCTTGTGGGAGATTACATGATTGGGCTGAAGTTTGCAGATTAAATATCTTTTTTGGTTTGAATCAAATCAACACTTAGAAAAACTCATGAAACAGTTTAGTTTGGATTAGAACATAGAGGATGGGAAATGTTTTCTAGTATCTGCAGCTGGGTAGCATTGCTTCTGTTAAAATAAGGAAAAACATTCTGTCTCTGGTGAATCTTCTCACGGTCCCATGCCTCTGGCCTGTACCCCAGTTTGTATGCATAAATAAATAAATCTTAAAAAAAAGGGGGGGGGCCTCCCCGGTGGCACAGCAGTTGAATGCTGTGCTGTGGAGCTGTTGGTAGCAGCCGCAAGTTCGATGCCCGGCGGGGGAGAATCCCACATGGCGCGGCAGACCTCTCCTACCTGGTCCACTGCTCCCCTCAGCAGTGTACTTCAGCCAATCTGCCTGTGCTGCTCCCCACTCTGTCTCTGGTGAACCCTCTCACCCCCAACACCTGGTCTGCACCCTAGCTTGTATGCATAAATAAATAAATCTTAAAAAAATAAATAAAATAAGGAAAAACAGATGAATATCTAGGTCTAAAATTAGTCTGTGCCCTCATTCTAAGTTAGAGAAGTGTAAGTTCAGTAGCAACTCCTGGTTTAGAAATCATGTGTTCAGGCCAGGTGACTATTTTAGTGGTAACAATGGAAATTTAGTCAAGTGAGTTAGGTATAAATGTAGACAGTTTCATGACATTTTTGGAGTCCCACCTAATAATAATTCTTACTAATGACCAGTTGTATGCTGAGATTTTAATAGGAGTAAATTTGAACCTCTCCACATATCTGTTAATTACATTCAATTAGGTAACTTAGTATTTACATGCTAGCCATTGTTCTAAACTCGTTTTACCAAAAATAAATATATCTTACCAACAACGAGGTGGAGGGACCTCCCTGGTGGCTCAGCGGTTAAGCGCTGCGGAGCCGTCGGCAGCAGCAATGCGAGTTCCAAGCCCAGCCAGGAAGAATCCCACATGGTGCGGCAGACCTCTCCTGCCTCGCCCGCTGCTCCCCTCAGCAGTATATTTCTGATCTGCCTGTTCTGCTCCCCACTCTGTCTCTGGTGAACTCTCTCGCCACCCCACACCTTTGGCCTGTACCTCAGCTTGTATGTATAAATATATAAATCTTTAAAAAAAAAAAAAGTTGTGTTTTTTAAAAAAAAAAAAAAAATGAGGTGGATACTATAATTGGCCCTACTATAAATGGGAAATAAGCCTACTGAAATTAAGGAGTCTGCCAGGAGCCAGGCACCCTACCACAAGGTCACATGCTCTTCACTCTGCTGAGGGTTTGGGTCTTCCTCCCACCCACCCTTAGTCCCAAGCCTCCTCCTGTCCGCAGGTGGCCAGTATATGACTGTGGGCAGGTGGTTGGGTTCTAAAGCTGGCTTCAGTTTAAATTTTGCAAATCTTACCTTACAGCCCTTAGAAATTCCAGTGCTATACAAATCAGCCACGATTTTTGAAATAGGTAAATGTGAGAAATTGTACAAAATAAAATAGAAAATGAAGTTCAAATGAACCACATTGCCTTTCAAATTCAAACCACATTGCCTGTCTATTTTTTATTTTTATTTTTCAATTTTTAATTTATTTTTGCATAGAAGAACTGGGGTGTAGACCAGAAGTGCAGGGGGTGAGAGGATTCACCAGAGACAGAGTGGGGAGTAGAATAGGCCGATCCACTGAAATACACTGCTGAGGGGAGCAACAGGGGAGACCGGAGAGGTCTGCTGCATCATATGTGGGAAGCTCCCTGGCCGGGGATCCAGCTCAGCCATAGCAGTGATAGCGCTGACTTAACCCATAAGCCATCAGGGTGGCCCCTGCAGTCCGTCTATTAAATCAGGTAGTTCCTTCCAGTATTTTTTAAAGTAAACCTAGAAAGCAAAAGAGGATCTTAAAAAACATTTAGTCCAGGTTGCTTGTTTTACAGATGAGGAAATAGAACCTAGGGAAGATAGAGTGATTTAACCTTTATAGTATTTTCAATGATACCATTCCAAAAGGTGCTTAGTGGGGAGCAAAAGGTATCACTGTGAATTGAATTTAAATTCCAAATCATGTACAAATCAGAGATCACTTGGTCAGTAAATCATCTATCTAGCCAGAGCCTTCTTGAAGTTAATGTTATGCTAACGGATTGTTTGTTTCTGGCTATTTGTTTAAAGCTCCCTCACAGCAATGAGACATCTATGTTGTGAACCTCTAGCTTTTGATCAAAAATTAACAGGAAAAATCTTTTTGGATTTTCCATCATAAGCCAAAGTCTCACCTCGGCAGTGCTTTTATTTATCACACTACCAAGACACGTATTTGTCTTTGAAGGCAGGTGTGTTAAGACAACGCCCTTCCCCATGGTCACCTCCAGAAGAGAATGCCGCCTTGTACAGTAGTCCACATGCCATGGACAGGCCTAAGCTTTGGGTTCTTAAAAAAAGCACAAAATGGGCAGGAGCCTCCTCAGTGGGGGCCTGCTGCTCCGTCCGCCGATACAGCCATTCAGTGTGGACCTGTATCTTTTGATTTGGCAGCATAATTATGAGGGTGTGGCCCAAGTTAGAACTGACACAAATCACTCTCAGGCCTTGCTATAGCCTAGAAGCTATATAGTTTGTGGTTTGAGGCAGTTTGTTCTTCCACAAATATCCAGGTATTCTCCTAAAAGAATGATGAGGGACTTGGGAATTATTTAAATTGTCTAAAATTGCATCTTCAAAGAGGTTAGATTCACTTCCTTTCTACTACCATCCTCCCAAAAAAAGGCAAGGAAATTCAGATCACTTCTTTATTGAGGCAATATCGCCCTCAGAGCTGCTATGCAGTAGCTATTGTGAAAGGACAAATGTCAGATGTTTCCATATCTGTCCTTATAAAGAATGTTGTTGGCAGATATGTCATGTTTGTGTGTTCATTCAGAAACATCCTGAGACCCTACTAAGTGCCAGATGCTGTTGCTCTTGACAGCGGGCGACACAGCCAGGTGTGCCACAGTGTCAGGAACAGAAGCCAGGTGGCACAGAGGGGCCAGCAGAGCTGAGGAAAGCTTCCAGGAGATGGTGGCGTGTGCACTCGAGCCAGTGGGTTTGTGTGAAATCACCATCTAGGTTGCATCACCAACGTCAGCGGAGTGAGCCATTCTGCGGTTGAGCAGAGATTCTTCCAGTGGGTTGGCACGGGTTGGCACGGCTGCTGATGGCGATATTCATTGCGACCTTTATCTTTTTTCCAGTTTACAAAGCTGCTGAATTGGTATGCCAAAGAGTTCAAGGACCCTATGCTGCAGGATGCCCCAATATGGGTTAAGTCCTTCCTGTTTTGTGAGCTTGTGTTCCAGCTCCCTTTCTTTCCCTTCGCAATCTACGCCTTCTTCAGAGGTTGGTAAATAGCAGGGAAATCTTTTTTCTCTTTTTGCTCTGAAATCAGGCCCCAGAAATCTTTTGGGGAGGAATCTCCGAGGGCGCGGGGGTTGGGGGGTTGGCGAGGCTGATGTGAGGGTGAGGTAGGATGTGACAGGAAGGGGACATTCAGAGTAATATTATGAGCTGCCTGACTGCCAGGGTCACCTGGAAACCCTGAGGCTGCCTAAATGATGAATTTATCCATTTTTATTGTTTTTTTTTCCCTCTGTGTACAAAATTTTTCTTTCATTGTTGGCTTTTATTTTCTGCTTTCAGTAGTATCCTACTGACTTGTAAGCACAGCAGCACTGAGCCAGTCACCAGAAGGACTAACCTTCTCATTGAAAAATTATTCTGACCATGTCCTCATCTGACTGATGCCTTCATAAAGGGTGGCCATCCCAGTGTATGTGGCAAATAGGCTTGTACAACGATTCCCACTGGGCCCTCTGAATCCAGTTCTTGACGGAATTTGTTATCCTCTCACCTTTATGACATAAACAGATACCACTGTCATAGCTCCTACACTCCTTGAATTTTAGATCAAATGGTTTTTTTTAAAAGATTAATTTATTTATGCATAAAAGCTGGGGTATAGGCCAGAGGTGTGAGGTGGTGAGAGGATTCACCAGAGACAGCGTGGGGAGCCGAACAGGCAGATGGACCCAAGTACACTGCTGAGAGGAGCAGTAGGTGAGGCAGGAGCAGTCTGCTGCGCCATGTGGGAAGCTCCCTGGCCGGGGATTGAACTCGTGCTGCAGTGGCTCTGGATAGCTTCATACTGCTGCGCTTAACCTGTTGCGCCACCAGGGAGGTCCTAGATCAAATGGGTTTAACAGGTATTGGTATTTACTGCCCTAGAGTTTTTTCTGAATTAAAATCTGACCCCACCCTTGGTTCTTTGGCAGTCAGTATGCTAAGGCCCCAGCTTAAGCATAATATTTCAAGTTGACTAGTAGTACAAACATCGTTTTCCATTTGTTTCCACTTGGAAGAGGGGGTGGAATGATTCCACTGGATGTCCCCCGGCAGAGACAGGGTGGAGGCTGTCGTGAGCAGCCCTGGAGTCGTGAACACACCTAACCTGTTATCTCTTTCTCTCATGACCTCAGGAGGCTGCAAGTGGATCTGCACCCCTGCAATCATCTACTCAGTTAATACCATAACAATTCTAATTCCACTTCTCTCCACACTTCTGTTGGAGGATTTCTCCAAAACCAGTGATTACAACGGAAAAGGACCCAAGACTGCCCAAGAACGCATACCCCTCATTTTTATCTATGCCCCCTTCTTGGCTCATTCCTCTCATGCTCTTGCTTTTCATGTTGTGGAGCCCCAACTACAAGTATGAGGAGAAAAGAAAGAAAAAATGAAAGAACCACTGAGCAAGGGGAGAGATGCCCCCGGGAAGTTTCCTGTTGACCCAGGACAAGGAAAACTGCTCAGAACCCTCATCTTTGGTAGCATTGGAAACACCAGCAGCAACACACAAGAGCAAGACCTGGCAGGAGCCAAGTTAAACCCTCCCAAGGGCACTGGCACATACAAACCAATTACCTGCTGATTGGCAGAAGGGTGTGGGCTAGGGTGTAGGGAAGTGGTGCCAGTTACCTCGGTGTGGGCCACTGCAGGATTTTTAAAGTGAGACCAAACCAAGAACTGGATAAACTAAGAAACGTGGCCTGCTTGACACAGTCACGAATCATCCTCCAATATACATGTGACTAAACCCTTGACTCATGTTTCTCTACAGCGCATCACCAATCAGCAAAATGAGCAGTGGGATGCCCGAGTCCATTTTAAAGTTAGAAATCATGTCTCTCTAATGTTCAAAAACTCTTAGCATGTTTTCTGTCCCAGGAGAAGAGTTTTAAATCTGTTTATCTTCTTTCCAAACCTATTCTGCATTTTACAGGCCTTTTCTCTGAGGTCTGATATCCAGCCTGATATCTGGAAGTGTACTTCCTCCTGGATAACTTTGTTCTTCTAATAGCTGAATCATTCCTTCCATCTTGTTCTCAGTCCTAGAAGGGAGGTGGCTGGGCACAATGTCCAGTGTGTGGTGTTCCAGTAGCTTTCTCTAAATTCAAACTCAAAGCCAACTCCTTAAAAAAAGACTTGTGAATGCACATGGAAAACTGGAAACTGGTCTCGATCTGTTCCTTCTCTTTGCCTGTTTGCTCACAAGCCATACTGGTCTGACCCCCGAAACTGTTGTCTAACTCATGTGTCTGGTCCAAATAAAGGTAGCTGCTGACCACTGCCTGGTTTCTTTTGTGGGCTAGGGGCTAGAGAATCCAGGGCTCTTTCAAGGGGTTAAATGTACACGTCAAAGGCATCAGGAAAAGAGACAGATCAAGTCATTCGAAAACAATAATTTATTGCTTTTCCTTTCAAAGTTTTGTGAATTTACCAAAAAAAAAAAAAAGCTTACAGATAGCTCAGTTCAGACTAAGAACACAAGAGGTGAAAACCTGGATCACCATGGCCCCTGGGAGATGCAATGACATCGGAAATAAGCTCCCTCAGATTTGTTTTGTCTTCGGAGAGCTTCACTCCTTACAAATCATCTCACACAACATACTTGGGTCATTAGTCAAGTCACTGGAATGGTACAGAGGTGTTTTGGTTTTGATTTTTTTTTCTTTTTTTTTTGCCCTCCTGCTATAAAGTTAAATATTCAGTTCATTTCTGAAAAATAAATTGGTCAATAAATTCATTTTGTTCTGCTTCTACTTTACACAAAGCTTCATATTCAACCCGATACCTGAAAAACAAAATTGTTAGAAGCCCTAAAAATGGATGAAATAGACTATCAACTTATTCTTCTAAAGAAGAATATAGATGGTTTAAATGATTCCAAGAAATGGTGTCAGTTCACAATGAAGTCAGTGAGGGCAAGAAAGAAAATAGAGACTAAGCCACCCATGAGGAGTGTCTGGCCCACAGCGGGTCTTCTCCCGGAGAGCCAGCCCACTCTGGACCTCACTACCTGGACTTTTCAAGCCACTAGAGGTTCTTGGATATTAACAAATAGCAAATCTTTTCTTTTTCCCATCAAATGTGTTTTTTTTTCTAAAAATCTTAAATCAGGGTGACAACTGAGACACTATTCCTGAGATAATGGTGAATAAGGACAAGAGGTGACCAAGAAGGAAAAACAATCACAGTAGAGAGAACTTTACTTGATGACATCTTACCTCTCGAGCTGCATTTTCTTTTCTGCTATTAGTGCTTGGAGTTGCTGCTGTTGGGCTTCTCTCTGCTTTGCAATAGATTTGAGCAAGTTCCGTGCACCGATGGCCTAGAGAGAGATTGCCAAAGAAGCTCAGCACTGCCAAAGGAGGTCATGGCTTCAAGGTCATGGCTTCATTAAAACCATCTTTAGCATTAAGTCCTGACTGGGGAAGGCCACCTGGAGGCCATCTCCGTGCCCAGCAGGGCAAAAGTGAAGCCCCGGAGCTTTAGGAGTTAAGTCAAGGAGCAGGATAAACCTCATGATCCCAAACTACCTGACAAGAAGTACCGAGCAGCACTAACGCAGACCTCTGAGCGTCCCCGCGGCGGGACTCACGGGTGTCGGGGCACACCTGGCATGCCAATTAGCCGCATGTCCTCTGCCAAGTTTTCTATACTCTGTATTTCTTCATTTATAAAATGAGAAACCACTGAACTGATGATGTGAAAATTAAAGAAAATATGAGAAAGTATACTGGCATGTAAGAGTTTAACAGTAGGTTAAGTGGATCAGGAATTGACTTAAACCTTACTTTAATGAAAGAATCCGCCCCTCCTCTCTCCACCCCCTGCCACAAAAAAAAAAAAAAAAAAAAAAAAAAAAAGGCTGAGAGGGCAGTGAACAGGGTCCCCACCACAATAGAGTTAGAAGACATACTGATCTTACCTTCATCTTCTCGTTTTCTGCTTCTTTTGCAAGTTGGTCAACAAGCTCAATTAGACCACCAACTATTTTCTGGAACTGGCCAATTTCTTTTGGGGAAAGAACAAAAAATTTTTATTTTCTCAGCACCCTCACTCTCCCTCAGCATTCCTTTGCAGGGGAGGGCAGGGCTACTGCCTTCTGATTTGTGTCAACACAACGGGATGCCTGCTAGCCTGGTCTCCCATGCTTGGTCTGAACCTAGAGATCGGTCAGGTACCCAGCACTGGGCCTGGGCACACTGGGATGCTGTGTTCTCGCTGAGCCCGCCAGTGCTATTGCCTGGAGCTGTGAAGGCACTAGACTCCTGGCGGGCCCAGCCCCCAGGCGGAGCCCATCTCATTCTCCCAAGCGTGGCAGGAAGCAAAAGGGCTGCGCTCCTGAAAGGAGCTTTTGTGAAAGTATTGCCTTAATATGAATGTGCCTCTCAGTATTCACAGATATGTCACTACTTAATGGTGGGGCTGGCCTCCCACTGTAATCAGTTAATAAAAAGCACAAAGACTTTAAATACCTAACCTCCCATTCACTTTTGTTGATGTCCTTGCATGTGGTGGAACCCCATTTTACTGAGGCATAAACTAAGGCCCCCAGCAGTGGGACACCACGCACCCAGCAATCAGAATGCTGGCCATAGAATCCACGCTACCTTTCACCAGTCAAGCGCTCTCCACAGCCTGTGAAGTCCTGGAAGGCTCAGAAATTCCTGCTTGACTTAATCTGTCCTGTAGTCGCTGCCCTGGCCTGCCTGGCTGCTGGGACAGGAGGTGTCCTAGCAAAATGGTGACTTCATTGAGTCCATTCCTAATAATGGCAGGCCTTTATTTCTCCAAAGAAGTCAAATCATGAGCACATAACTCTCCCTCACCTCTCAGCCATGGTTCTGCCCCATGAAGTTTAAGATTTTGAAGACGGGGAAAAAAAAAGATGGCATATCTAAAAACCCCTTCCTGGGCCTCTCTGGTGGCGCAGTGGGTTAAGCGCAGAACCAGAGCCACTGCAGCACGAGTTCGATACCTGGCCAGGGAGATTCTCACAGCGCAGCAGACCTCTCCTGTCTCACCCGCTGCCCACCTCAGCAGTATATTTCAGTCAATCTGCCTGTTCTGCTCCCCACTCTGTCTCTGGTGAATCTTCTCACCACCCCACACCTGGCCTACACCCCAGCTTGCATGCATCAAAAAATAAATCTTTAAAAACAAAAAAAAAAAATACAAACTCCTTCCTTTCCCCATCCCAGTGTCTGACTGGTGCTCCGGAGGGCATGAGAAGAGGGCAAGCAGACAAGATGGGCAGGACAAAGGAGTACATCAAGGCCAGGCTCAACCCCCACAAAGCTAGCGGCTCCATTCTGGCAGATCAAGAGCTGTGGTTGAAGATTGGGGGCACAAATGGAACAGTTCAAGCTAAATTGACCTTTTCTCCCGAAATGATACTCACTGTCCACAAAGTCTTTGCATTCTTCCTTTAGCTCTATGGTCTGCTGGGTGACCTCTGGGTCCAACACTCGCAGCTTGTTCAGCTCATCAAAGTGCAGCCCTGCTTCACCCAGGATATCCTTGGCCATAGCTGCAAAGAAACCAGCCCCAAGCCCTGATCTCTTCCGAGCCACCCAAGGAAATGCCTGCTTCCAGCCCAACCCCACTCCTGCCCCAGGGGCACCAATGCCCCACACCGAGAAGATCCAAATGCTCCCCCTGCCCTCTGCCTCCACCTCTCTAAGCCTCACCTGTTTCCCTTACAGCTTCCCTAGAGAAGTTCTGTTCTGAAGGGGTGATAGTGGCAGCCAGGAGGAGGTGTGTCAGAGGAGCAAGGGTCAGGAAAGAATAAAGTCCGGTTGCTTGTCACAGGCATCGTTCATTCAACACACATTTCCGGAGTGCCTACTACACGCCAGCACTGCTAGAGGCTGGGGGTACAAGGATGAATGCAACATGGTGCATGCCCTGGAGAAGCACAGAGTTTAGCTGGAGGAAGACAGACATTTAAACTGAAAAATTATACCGAAGTGTTTGCACAGAAATATCATTAAAGCACCAGAGGCAGACAGAACAATTAACTTGGGGTGAGGGTTAGGAATGACAATTGAATTAAGTTGTGAGCCATAAGCACGGTTATTTATCCCCAGTTACATACCCAAAAGGACATGAAAAAGTTGTTCAACTATATGTACTGAAACAACACAGAAAGCAAATAAAAGAAGAAATCTAAGTGAATTAAAAATTAAAGTTAAAAAAATAGGAAGCGGGAGTAAGAATATCACCCCAAATATATGCCACAAGATACTGTACACATCTGGGGCCCAAGTCGAGTCTGCCCCTTCCCAGCCGAAAACATGGAATGGCGTATCAGCAAGAACATACCAAGTAAGGAGGCCAGGGAAAGGCATTCCAAGCAGAGGAAACAGCATGGACTAGAGCCCGAAGTCACTGACAGAGCCTATCTGCCTAGAAGATGAAAGAACAGAGGATGGGCAAGAAACACCAGTTGGAGTCAGTCAAGAACACCCTGTATGCCAGTTAAGGAGTTCGGAGAACCAGCAGAGCTACCTTCTCCCTCCCCAAGCCACCATGCATTCCTGGTCCAAAGGTACTTCATTTCTGGGAAAGAAATACTAAAAACTCACCCTTATCCTGGCTTAAAAAACAAAACACAGGGCCTCCCTGGTGGCGCAGTGGTTGAGCACTGCCCTCTGGAGCTGTCGGCAGCTCGCTTTGCCAGTTCGACGCCCTGCCAGGGAGAACCCCACATTGTGTGGCAGACCTCTCCTGCCTCGCCCACTGCTCCTCTCAGCAGTGTATTTCTGATCTGCCTGGTCTGCTCCCCACTCTGTCTTTGGTGAACGCTCTCGCCGCCCCATGCCTCTAGCCTGTACCCCAGCTTGTATGTATAAATAAATAAATCTTTAAAAAAAAAAAACACAAACAAACAGAGACACAAAACCTATGGGGGGGATACACAATAATGTAAAGGATATAAATTTTTAAGTAAATAAATAAATAAGAGACACAATACTACTTAGGACTACCCATTGGCTGCCAGACCAATTCCAAAACCCCCAGTGTTCCAAGGCTCCCATCACCCGCCCTACCCCTGTCTTTCCTTCTGCTCCCACCTCCCCCCTCACCTGTTTCCCTTCCAGCTTCCTGAGAGAAGTTCTGTTCTGAACTGGGTGATTCTGGGAGTGACTGTCCAGAGCAGGTGTTCCACAGAAGAAGCAATGGTTAGAAAAGAACTAATCCCCATTTTTGTCAGCACTTCTGATTTTCAAGAGGCTCAGAAATCTAGATTTACATATGAAACCGGATTTTAAAAGGAAGGTTTCAAGTTCAAAAATTTCAAGGAAAAAATAAAAAAACAACACATCCAACGCTATGTGGGCCAATCAGTACATGTCTACAGGCTCTCTGTATATCACATGGCCCTGGGCCTTCAGCGTCACTGGGACCTAGTGACGGTAAGCAGGCTAGTATCCTCCTTTTGAGACATTTTAATCATTCAGGGCTTCCCTGAAATTAGGCTTTTTAAGAAAATCTGTCTTCCTGTGTGTTCTGTTATATTAACAAATATAACAGTTAACACTTATCAGGTGATTAATCGGATAAGCTGCTCTAAAAAAGTTTCAAGTAACCTGAGGGAGCAAACATCTGCTTCGTCTTCCATTGCCTTCCGTGAGAGCACACATTTACTCAGAAATACCTACTCTCTCCCTGTTCTGGAGATCATGTAGTGAAGGAAATGCTTTAGTTCCTGATAGTAAACAAATAATCACAAATTGGGATAATAGTTTGAAGAAAGGCACATGGTGCTATATGAAGCTGCAGCAAGACATCATTTATATGGGAGAGGGGCCAACAAAAGCCTCTGAAAAAGTGACATGTAAGCTGAGACCCAGAGAATACAGGAGGAGGCAATCCGGGCAGAAGGAAAACAGGTGAAGGTTCTGAGGCTCTAAGAAACTGAACATTCAAAGACCCTGTGTGGTTGAAACAGTGGTCAAGGCGGAGCACGGGAAAGGATGAGACTAGATGGGCAAGCTAGAGCTGGATCACAGAGGGCTCTGAAAGCGTGGAGCTTGAATTTCATAGTAAGGGTAATGGGCAGCCAGTGGATTCTCAGGTGAGTGACATAATCAGATTTGCCTTCTACAGAGATCACTGGCTCAAGATAGAGAATGAAATGGAGGGAACAAGAGGGTGGGGGTACACCTACTTTGTTCCTCACTATAACCCTAGCATCTAGCATGGTGCTTGCACATAACTGGCACTCAGTAAATGTTTGTGGAATGAATGACTGAAAACAGAGGAAGCTATTAGTCACCAAGAAAAAAGATGGCATATCTAAAAACATCTTCCTTTCCCCATCCCAGTGTTTCGGTTTTTGATTTTTTTTCCCTCCTGCCATAAATTTTAAATTTCAGTTCATTTCTGAAAAATAAATTGGTAAATAAACTCATTTTGTTCTGCTTCTACTTTACACAAAGCTTCATATTGGGAAAACAATCATCAAGGCATGGAGCTGAAAAAGTGTTCTGATATGAGATGTTTTATAAGTCGAGTTGACAGGACTTCCTAAAGAACTGACTGAATATAGGGGTTTGGGGCTGAGTGAAGAGGCAAGATTCCGGCATTCAACCAAATGTATAGTTGGAGGGGATAAGTGAATGGGATGGGTTAGGCAGGAGAAAGAGTTCAGGAAGAAGGTACACAGCGGACTATCAGATTTTCCACCAACTCCCACCAAAGCGCGTTTGAGCATCTTCAACACACTGACACGAGAGAGAGCCAAGCCTGAGCTCCCTGAGGGCGGTGACACTCCCTCCGCTCCCCTGGCTCTCCCAGATCCAAACTTGGCACTATGAGCAGACTTCATCCACGGGGTGAGGGCAAAGAGCACTAGGCAGAAAGTTAGGGAGACCGTGCTGATGGAGCTGGCTGTCTTTACTATGTAAACCCCCTGAATTTATCTGAGCCACAGTTTTCCTCTTAAGATCGTTACGAGCTTCGAAGCGTAAACCTCGAGGCCGAAACTGGATGTGAAATCTCTCCCGCTCCCCAAAATTTCCACGTTTCTTTCGGCCTGGGACTGCCTTTCCTCGGGGCGCAAACCTGTGAGGCTCATCTCAACCCAGGTGCGCTCCGGTTCCCGACGCGGACTGCCTACCTGGCTGCCCCGGAGCCGTAGCTCGCTGTGGCACAAGCAGAAGTCGACAGCTTCTCTCCGGTCAGCCACTGCCCGCTCCCAGCCCGGCTGTCTCAGCTGCTGCCACGGCTACAAAAATCTGTTTACCCGTGACGTCACTACCTGACACCGGAACCACTTATGCCCCTTCAGCCTGCAGAGCCTGTCGGGAAGCAGAGGCCCGAGAGGCGGGATGGCGCCTACAAGATCCAGAGGCCTTTGGGCCGGAGAGGCTGCCGGGAGTAGCTCTTTGCTCTCCAAGGAGTACTTTCGGAGGCTCCTCCCTCACCACTTATTGGGTGCTGGGCATGCCCCGCCTCGTAGTCCCCTGGCTCCTCAGCCCAGGAGGCTTGGGGCGGAGTCCACGGGTGAGGACGTGAGCTCACAGTCCCGGACTGCTGGCAGGCAGGCGGCCACAGCGAAGGGGCGGCACGGTGTGGGCTTGTAACCCGGCGAAGAAGAGAGGCGCCCCCACGGACGGTGAGAGCAGGGCCTGACGTTGCCCTAAGAGGAGAGATGGCGGGCCCCGGGCTGGAGAGAAGAGAGCCTTTAAACTGCCCTAGGGAAAAGGAGTGGGTTGGCGTAGGGGACTTGGGGAGCTGAAATCCCCCACTGGGGGGTGGGTATCAGAATCGGTCGGTCCCAGATTTCTCGGTAGTGAGGAGAGGTACGGACTAAAGAAGACTACAGTGGCCACACAGAGGTTGGGTCTCCCTAAATTTCCTCAGACCGTTTGGATGGAGACTAAGATTTACACTTAGGATTTCTGCTAAATCCACCCTCTATAACCAAGATCGGTTTCCTCCCATCCCCCACCCTCACACACCCACACATTGTCCCACCTCCCACCGCCGTGGTTGTTTGCCCTTTATTCTGCTTGGGTGTCCTTTAGTTTTGCAGAGTGAGACATGGTTACGTCCCTAGCCCCAGTCATCCCCAAATATCCACACACAAAGTCCGGAAGGAAGAACACTGAGGCTGTCTGTGGAAACTTCATTCTCATTGGAATTACTTTCTGGGGCGTCACTTGCCAGAGGATTCCTTGGAGCCCATTGGTCTGGAAGGAATCTGAGCTGACGTCATCCAGGGCCTCAAGGCAATTGCTTTGTAGGAAAGGACTAAATTAGCACTGGATTTGTCTTCCTCTGTCGGCAACCGCCTAACGTTTGGGTTCCTTTATTTTGGCAGAATGTATGTGTGTACTTTCCTTGATCCCGGGGAAGTTGGGGCTAAACACAAATTATATAGGGAACTGCTAAACTCTATTAAGGAGTGGATTTATTCCTTTTTGGGGGAAGTGATATGCTATTTAAGAATTACTGATTGGGCTGTCTGCTGGGAGGGCTCATCTCTTATCCATCCTTGAGGCAAGTGAGAGTCTTCTGGACTAGCAGCCAAAGTAATTGAGAACTTTCACAGACACCTGCTCTTGCCCCTCCTTGGACATTCTTCTAGGGACCTGCCTAAATCTTTTCGGAGATAATTCCCCATAATGTGCATAGCATTGTGTTAAGCAGTGTTTGAGAGTGGGAAGACCAGTGCACTACTTCTCAGGTTGCACTCATAAGAGAGGTGGAGCAAGTATCAGCTTTTGCATGTTGTGGTGACTGAATGAGGCACTTCTTTTTTTCTGTCTCCATTTCCAGCCCTGGAGTCACAGCCTTCATCATCTCTTGCCTAGACTACCACTTCCTCTGGGCTTCCCACTTCCTCTCTTGCATCCTTGCTATTCTTTCTCCATACAGCAGCCAGAGAGATCTTTTCAAAATATAAGTAACTCAGATCTTATCACTCTCTCACTTAAAACACTCTGATCACTTCCCACTGAAGTTAGTATTAAATCCAAACTTTTTAATATGACTTCCTTCCCTGACTTTACATCAAGCACATTTCCCCGTCTTTCTATACACCAGCCATCTTGGCCTTATTTCTATCCTTAAAATTTGTGTAGAACTAAAGAACTTTGCATGTACTCTTCCATCTGGAATGTTCTTTTAAATCTCAACTGGTATGTCACCTTCCAAAAGAGACTTTCCCTGGTTTCTACCTAGTCACTCCTACACCTATTTTTGTTTGTTTGTTTGTTTTGTTTTTTGTTTTTTGGTGTTTTTTTTTCCATTTTTTTTATTGTTATTTGTGTCTTTTACATCCTACACCTATTTTATTGTCTTTATTGTATATACCACCTTCTGGAGTTGCTTGCTTATTTATCCATTTTCTTATCCATTGTATCTACTCACTAGACTATAAGCTGCATGAGGCCATGCCTGTTGTCTTATCCCCATTGCCTGGCACATAGCAAGGGCATACTGATAACTCTTATTCTTTATTCTTGTTAGTATGGTGATGCTTCTTGGAACTCCTTGAAGGCAAGGACAAGTATCTCTTCATCTTTCTATCCCTACTGCTTAGCATAATAAGCACTCAATATTGTTTTATCGCTGAACAAATTAAATGAGCTAATAAATATTACATGCCTAGTTAGCACCTGGAACATAGTGCATACATGCAATGGATAATAGCTATTATTTTTTCTTGAGTGAATGAACTTTTGTGATCAAAACCATAAGGGGTAATGTCCTCCTTTGCTTTTTTCAGTTCTGCCTCCGGTGAACTCCTATTATTGTTTCAGTTTCCGAATCACTTAGTTGTTTTTAGACTTATCACTTGGTCTTTGCTAGATCTTTCTCCCTTCTTGTTGAAAGGCAACTGAGGAAGAAAGAGGGCTGGGCCCCCTTTCAGGAAAAAGAAGCAAAAATAGCCATCCTGTAGTTGCTCTATCCTGGAAAATGGGGACAATTTCAGGAACTTGGGACAGGGCTGGTGCCAGGAAAAGGGGAGGTCAGGAAACCCTAGTTAGAGGCAGGGTATCGACCGCCAAAAATACTCCAGCTCCCTCCAGCCTGGCTTATTCCATGCTCTCCTGAAGCTGCTTTTACTCGCCTTCCCAAAGCCAGACTCTGGGTGATACTCAGTCAACAGTGGTGCAGGCTGCTCCTGAGCCTAGACTCTTTAGAAAGGAAGTGCATCCTGTCCCTCGGCTCCTGGGCAACTCCTAGGCTGACTGGATTGCTGTTAGGTTTGGCTAGAAGTCTCAGATCCTGGGAAAGTAAAGAAGAAAATAAAGGAATCTGTCTGGTGGGTCTCCAGGGTGGCGACTTCTATTCTGCCCGGTCTGTTCCTCAAGCCGTCTCGGACTTGCTCCAAGGGCTTATTGTCCTCTTTGCTGCTCAGCGGTGAGCTGTGTCTCAGGTAGGCAGTTAAGTGACCAACACTGGACTCTGGGAGACTGAGCTCAGCCCCTGTACCATAAAGAACAGCAAGCACCTCTTTCTTGTCACTGACTTAGGTCTTAATCTCTGCCAGGAAGACCTGGACTGATTGAGGAGCGGATGGCCGTCGTTTATCCTGTGGTTCCCTCCTGGATGAGGGCTTTCCTCTGTGACTCCTGTCTTCTCTCCCTTCTGCTCACAGTGCTGAGAGTATGAGGCTGGCCACTCACTTGTGACCTTTCACCACGGCGGAGCCTTCCAAACTGACTTCCTGCCGTGTGGTGATCTACCTGCAGCGGGAGATGTCGGGGGATACCTGTCTGTGCCCAGCCTCAGGGGCCAAGCCCAAGCTGAGCAGCTTCAAGGGAGGAGGCCTGGGCAACAAATACGTGCAGCTCAATGTGGGTGGTTCCCTGTACTACACCACTGTGCGGGCGCTAACCCGGCAAGACACCATGCTCAAGGCCATGTTCAGTGGACGCATGGAGGTGCTGACCGACAAAGAAGGTGAGGACTTGTTGGGGGCTGCGGGGGAGATGAGTTCCTGAGGGAGTCTCTTCAGGGCAGGGCTTAAGCCTAGCAGATCCAGAATCTGGATTCACTTTCCTGCTCACCTGGAGTCCTTAAAAGTGCTTCAGAATTCCTTGAAAATATACATAGAAAGATGTGTTTTTGTATTTTCCAGGGGGACGATCTGCAGTTACTTTACATTCAGTTAGCACTAGATCTTGTTCCCTCATGGGTGCTGGCAGTGGGCAGAAGGCAGGCAGGCCTGGTGGTTTCTGTGTTGCCAAGAGGTGGACCTGAGCACTCTTGAGCTTACACCTCTGTGGGCCTCCATCGAGCCTGGAGGGCCTGTCTCCCAAGGAGTGTGTCAGTTCTTGGTTTCAAGCAGGGGGTGAAGAGCAGCCACGAACCTAAGAGGCAGAACTTCTGTCCCACTTCCACTTCCTGGGCCAGGGCTCTGTGCTCATGTGCGTCTTTCCTGGCCACCTGTCACCAGGCTGGTCAGGTGGCCTTTGCATACTGCCTGCTTCCGAAGTACCTGGAGGCAAATAGTAACCCTACGGCACCCGTGTGAATCCCTAGGCTGGATCCTCATAGACCGATGTGGAAAGCATTTCGGTACTATTTTGAATTACCTCCGCGATGACACCATCATCCTCCCTCAAAACCGGCAAGAAATCAAGGAATTGATGGCTGAAGCGAAATATTACCTCATTCAGGGACTGGTGGACATGTGCCAGACTGCCCTGCAGGTATGGCAAGGTGTCGCGGTTTGGTGCCATGGGGAGCTGGCCCCCTCAGGGACATAAGGGCCCTGTTCCTGGAGGGCTGTGCGGCCAGTGTGCTTGTTGAGAATAGACCCGGGTAGATAGATACACCCAGGTTGCCCAGGCCAAATGAGTTTGCAGTGTGACTAATCAGGCAGTCTCACCAAGCCCTGCTTCAAGTTTATATGCCTAGTCTGGATTTTAGGTTCTCTGGAAATGAATTGTGCTTGTCAGCTGGCAGTTTCAGCTACCAGGGGCCTCCCGATCTCTGCCTGGTGCTCCTCAGCAAGCAGGGATGGCCTTAGCAGAGGGGCTCTGACGCTCCTGGGGAAAGACTGGCTAAGCGTGGCAAGCAGGTCTCAAACAATTCTCGGCTGTGTCCCCCAGGACAAGAAGGACTCGTACCAGCCTGTGTGCAACATCCCCATCATCACATCCCTGAAAGAGGAAGAGAAGCTCATCGAGTCCTCCACCAGGGTATGGGGACCTCTGAGGAATCTGAGGGCTACGGGCAGGGATGTCGGGACCCTGGCCCTGACCTCACACTCTCCCCCTCACAGCCCGTGGTGAAGCTGCTGTACAATAGGAGCAACAACAAGTATTCCTACACCAGGTAGGTGGTCATCAGCAGGGCAGGGCAGGGGGGGCGGCTACAGAAGCAACTGAAAGGGCTGAGCAGCCAGAGAGAAAATTGGGTAGCAGACCTAAGAGAGAATTCACCGTATTGGCATGGCTGGCATAGGTCTGGGTCTCAGGAGTGCAAAACAGACATCAGACAGGAAATCAGGGTAGAGGCATTTGGAACTTGGAACAGAGCCTTGGGATATAGACGAGACTGAACATGAAACACCACGTCAGGCCGCGTCCAGGGGTTTCCCCAGCATTACCTTATGGGACTCCTCAGCCAGCCTTCATACTTCATAGCTGGGCCCATTCCCCTCATACCCCCACCCCGGTGTCTACAACAGGCACAGTTAGGTGTCCATAGACGGCCGCAGGCTCAGAGTCCCATACTCTCCCATTGGCTCCCTGTTGCCCATGGCACCTCTACAGCGAGGAAAGAATGTTCCTGCTGAGGCAGGGGAGGAGTTGGGTGGGGTGAGCCCAGCCACCACCCTCCCTTGTGCTGGAGCCTCATTCCCAGGCCTGCTGGCTCTGGTGGGTTTTCAGCAACTCTGATGACCACCTGCTAAAAAACATCGAGCTGTTTGACAAGCTCTCCCTGCGCTTCAACGGCCGAGTGCTCTTCATCAAGGACGTCATCGGTGATGAGATCTGCTGCTGGTCCTTCTATGGCCAGGGCCGGAAGCTGGCAGAGGTGTGCTGCACCTCCATCGTGTATGCCACGGAGAAGAAGCAGACCAAGGTGTGGGGGCTCTGCAGGGTGGGGGTGGGACACGCTCACCAGCGCGGCCCCGAATGACCCTTTCACCACAAGGAGTGGAAAGGGAGTGTTTGGCCCTCCCCAAACTCACCATGATGGTGCAGGGCAAGGACAAAGCCAGTTGCAGGGGCTTGGGGACTGGCAGGGGAACCATTTGTTCTTGTCAGCCCAGGGGTAGAGGGGGTATTGGCCAGCAGGGAGTAACCTGCTTTGGTGGGAAGGACTAGATCTTTGAAGTTACCCCAACTCAGGTTTGAATTCTGGTTCCACCATTTATCAGTTTTATGACTTTGGACAGGCCACTTTAACCATCTGGGCCTCAGTTTACTCCTTTGCAAGCATGAAGATGACACATGTTTAACACAGCTGTCATGAGTTCGTAGGTGAAGTGGTGCAGTGCGGTGGAAGTAGCTGTTCTGACCTCTCTGGCCACCGCCGCTCGGGCATTCTCGTTGGGTGTTCCTGGGCAGTCAGCGTGGCCTCTGCAGTGTCAGTGCCAGGCACAGTGAGGGATCTGGCAGGAGATAGTTAACACACACTCTGCTAACTAGCCCCATTCTGCCAGACTGCTCCCTGGAGCGTACCTCGCCACCCCCCCACCCCGGCACGAGCATGTGTTAGAGACGGCAGGGCTTTGCTCAGGGGAGGACAGTTCACCCTCCCCGTGTGCTCCAGCCCTGGTATGAAACCTCATTCAGTCCTCTTGTCCCCCACCTTCCAGGTGGAATTTCCAGAGGCCCGAATCTATGAGGAGACTCTCAATGTCCTACTTTACGAGACCCCCCGAGTCCCTGACAACTCCCTGTTGGAGGCCACAAGCCGTAGCCGCAGTCAGGCTTCCCCCAGCGAAGACGAGGAGACCTTTGAACTGCGGGACCGTGTCCGTCGCATCCACGTCAAGCGCTACAGCACTTACGACGACAGGCAGCTCAGCCACCAGTCTGCCCATCGTGACTGACAGGAACCTCGGAGTCAGGGCACTGGACACCTTGTCTCCTCTCCGGTGGCACCCTGCCCCCTTGACCACCCACACTGCTGCTGCTGTCTGGGACTCTGCTCCCGCACCCGGAGGCACGACAGGCCCCGCCTGGGAGGTCATAGGGCCTGAGTGGGGGAGCAGCAACATGCTTCTGCCCTGATTCCCGAGCACTTAGAGATGACCACGTCTTGGCCCCTTGGCTCAGCATCCCCCTGCCTGACAGGGAGCAGCTTCTGGTTCTGGGATAAATGGACTGAAGTTCCCACCTCCCGCTACGAGCTTCCCCCTCAGCCCTTTGCTGAGCACCCCTTCCCTCTACTAAAGGGCTACCCCCTTAGGCCGCTGGCTGAGGCCCATGGGGAATGGGTTCATCCTGTGGGAAAGGTGGTGCTGTGGAAACCCAGATTCTTATTGGGGCTCCTTTTTTCTTAAGCACAGGCTTGATGAACTTGTTTTTTTAAAAATAATCTAGGAAAGGAGTAGTTTTAAAGCTAGTAGTAACGGAATTGGGTCTTTCTCCTTCTCCTTCAGGGTGCGTTACCCTGAGTGAGGCAGAACTGTTAGCCCTTCTCCATGCCTTTGGGATCTGTTTCTTTAAAGCACTTTCTACTTTCCCTCGGGGTATGCGTATACTGCCCTGACCCATACTGTCTTTTTTTTAACTCCAATCCCCTCTTCCTGCAAAATCAATTTAAGGGAAGGACTAGAAGCAGCAGCATTAAAAAAAAAAAGCCCAACTGATCAGCTTTGACTTTGCCAAGGCTGGCCAACCAGCTGGCCCAGTGCCATGAAGAAGGAAAGTGTGAGTTGGAACCTGAGGCCTCAGAGCACCCCTCCGAGGAAGGGCATTTTACCTTCCATCTTGGAGTCAGACACCGAGGGCCTAATGTGCTTGCTTTCGGATCCTCTTGTCCTCAGCTCTAAGGCATGCTGTCCTCGGTATAAAGCCAAAGAGCCACTATAGGGGCTGGGAGCTGCTTGCGGGCAGGAGCATGAGCTGCAGCGGTGTGAGCCCTCACTCGCATGCCCATCAGCCACAGACAGTGAATGCGGAGTCCTGCCTTCCCAGGAGCCTCTGTAGTGGCCCCTGCTTGGCCGTACATCCCCCGTCCCCATCCATGCTACTCCTTTTGTGTCCTGGCTGTGCCTGGCGCCTCTACCATGGCGAGTCTCAGCACAGGGTGAGAGGAGCAGCACGAGCCCTTTCAAGGCCTTCATTCCTTTCTTGTTGGGTAACTTGGCTGTGGAGATGCCAAGCACCAGCTCTTGGGCCAGGGCAGGGGTTCCTCTTCAGGACTTTGGTTTTCATTCCCTTTTGTTTGGTTTGGTCCTTGAGAGGCTTCATATCTGAATTCATACCCAAAGGAATGAATGCCCTCAGGGAAGGAGCTATTCAGGCAGCCTATCAAGGCAGCAGAGCCACTCAGCAGTACCTTAGGAGGGGACAACAGTTCTCAAGTTCCTCTCTTACTACGTAGCTAAGTGGCTGCTCCTGGCTGACCCCAGAGTCTCTGTGGACAATGCCAGGCCCAAGGGTTAGTAGAAACCGACAAAGACCTGAAATGACGTGGACCAGGGGAAATGGGACTCCAGTCAGATGTTTTATACTTGCTGCAGTTTTGAATGTATAAATTAGCCTCTCGGGTGAGGCACACTGGTGATCCACTATCGTTCTTCCAGCCCTCACTGGAATAACAATATGAAGACAAATCCACTGCTTTGACCAGATTTTGGCTTTGGTTTTGTGGCTTTCTCTAGGAGACTAGAATGCTTCCTCCTGGAGCCAGTGGCCGATTTCCTCAGCACCTTCCTGAAACCCAGCAAAGGTCCTAGTGTCCCACGGAGGTATTTCAGTACTTGTCTTTCACCCCTCAGCCCATGTAATTGTTACTGCTTTGACATTCAGCTCCCTGGTTATCTCAGTGGTGACTGGTTCTTCTTGAGAAAGCACAAACAGTGTGGGACTTTGAGCTTATAACTCATCTGAGTGAAACTCTCTTCTAGGTCTTAAGAAAAATACGAACACTAAAGTGATCTTAGCTTCTCTGGTCAGACTTTATGGACTAAGGGTTTGGAGAATTTTGAATTTTCCAGCCTCATTCAGAAAGCAGCTCCAGGCTGTGTAAATTTTTCAACTCTGAGCAGCCCAGGGGAAAGTGTGGATGAAGGCCAAACTTTGTCAGTTTCTTACAAAACTGGAAGCCTGCTGTTAACCACATTTACCATTATTGGGTCTTTGTTGCTCAACAAAGATGGAAAACAAGCACTAATTTCTAATAAAATTCTGTTACACTACAGTGGTAGATCTGTGCTTACGATCAGTGTACCTTGGTCAGCCTGCTGCTATGGGCTTGCTTCTGAATTTCTGTCCACTGCTTGACCTTGTGTTCTCTCTGGGTATTAAGTCTGATTATACTCAGTTTCCCTGCAACCCAGGCTCCCCCTGGTGGAGGATTAAGGACAACACTAATAAGGGCTGGAAGTGAGATTTAATATTCAAGAATGAAACGACCTCTTTAAGAATTACAATGGTGGTGGGGGAGCAGGAATCCTAAGAATCAGGGCAAAATACACCAGCTCATCTCTGGCTCTCAGAAACCTTTGAGAAACTCAGAAAATAGGTTGCCTATTTCACACCTAAAGCTCCTTGACTGAGTTTCTGCATTTGTAGTCTGCATGCCTGACAGATTTGTGCTCACAGGGAGCAGGCCCAAACCAGACTAGCTTGCCTCACTCTTCTCCCAGGCTGGGAAGGCCAGAGATGCCAATGGTTGGCCAGCACTAAGAACCAGGCCACTCCTTACACCCTGGCACTGGCCGTCTGTGTACTTGGCAGATGTCAAGATAAAAAGAGTCCAGTCCAGCCCCCACCCTACAGGCGGAGGGGCACAGTGACCCGGGGTGACACCCAACCAACTCCCAGCATTAGGAGAAAACAGGTACATAACCCAGTAGAAGGGGCCGCTTCCTTGTAGGGCAGCAAGGAAAGCAATTAAGGGCCCCCACCAAATCAAAAAGAGAGCCTAAAGCCCTGGGGAATGGCGAGGGTAGCCAAGCGTGCATTGTTTATTGACCGAACTTCACATTCCAAACAGCTGTCTGACAGGCCAGGAAATTGCTCCAGGCCTGTGGCAGTTGAACACAGTTCCTCATGGAAAAGTTGACTGGAACACAGTGTCGGCAGGACTTATGGGAGAGGCCAGCCTTGGAAGAGTCCTACGTGGGTCTTCTGGAGAAAAGTTATACCCCACCTCCCAAAAAAAAGAACCCTACTATCAAAAGGCGCAAACGATTAAGAGACCTATTGTGGCCCATGATGGAGAAAGTTCTGCAGCAATTGTGGGACAAGAGCTGTTCTTCAGGAGCCAAGCACTCAGGGCCTTAGCTGGCCTACCAGTGAAGGCCTGAGGGTGGTGTCTTCTCATCTTTATTGCTTTCCAGGGAGAAGGGAGGGATCCGGACATCAAAATGGGAGCCGTCAGGCCTCTCAAAGCGGAAGGTGCCCCTGTGGGTCAGAGAGAAGCTGACTTAGAGGGAGTGAGGACTGAGTTCTGAGGACCTGGCTAGCCGATGCCCTCAGTGGCAGAACCACCGAAGGATGAAGCAGGATTGGGGTCTCCTGCCTGGCTCATGAGAGGATACACGAATGCAGGCATCCAAGGGCCCCTCCTGGCTCTACATGAAAGGGAAACACCAGCTGTCCTGACTCTGGCCCGCAGATGCACACCACATCAACTATCCAACTACACTTTCAGGTTAAGAAGTGAAACACCGGGCCTCCCCGGTGGCGCAGCGGTTGGGCGCTGCGCTGTGGAGCTGTCGGCAGCGGTGACGCGAGTTCGACGCCCAGCCGGGGAGAATCCCACATGGCGCGGCAGACCTCTCCTGCCTCGCCCGCTGCTCCCCTCAGCAGTGTAGTTCTGATCTGCCTGTTCTGCTACCCGTTCTGTCTCTGGTGAACCCTCTCGCCGCCCCACACCTCTGGCCTGTACCCCAGCT